>BRXU01000061.1:0-234888 GCA_030267565.1 Pleodorina starrii | reverse complement strand
GCCGCGGATCCACAGAGCCGGGAACGCGCTGGTCCTAACTCAGATAGTGAGGACGCCTGCAGGAGAGTGCAGACCGCCATTTCCAGTCGGTCCCTGCACACGACTGCCTCCAAGCGTACTGCCAACGCCTTGCGGCAGTTCGTCGTTACTGACCCCATCCTTCTGGGTCAGCTCAAGGGACCTCGGCGCCCTTCACACGAAGGCGTCATCCGCCACGCTAGCCAGCTGAACGGCAGTCTGCCGTGCTTTGGCGGCTCTACCACAGCAGCTTCAGTGATCTTGCCACGAGCATCTTGAGCCTACGTTTTCAACAGAAAAAGTTATTGGCCCCCCCGGATAAGATGAGTGTCAAGCACTTCGAGGGCAGTGACCGTGAGAGCAGAGTCCAGGCTGCCCTCGTTCACTGCGGCGGCCCCCGTTTCACTGTGGCGTGAGCCCCCTGGCCTGGATGCTCCACTGCCGCCACCTGACGCAGAATCTTCCCAGGTCCACCTTCGGTTTACCGGCAGGATCCACAGCCGCGTTAGCCACATGGAGCCGGGTGGGCCGTGCGCCCCCCCAACCCACCCTCCGCTCCCCGCCGCGTCCTTCACCTGGCCGCCCTCATCACCACCTCGTTTACAACCTCGTTCACTGCGGCGGCCATACAATGTCGCCGAGCCAGCAGCTGGCCTGTATGCTCCACTGCCGCCAAATGGGCAGAATCCCTCCAGGCCACCTTCGTTACGACTAGGATCCGGCAGCCACGTAGCCAAGTGGAGCCGGCCGTGCAGCCCCCCCAACAACCCACGTCCCTCCCCGGCGCCCTTCACCTGGCCTCCTATCACCACCGACCGGGACTTCTAGCTGGTACTACCCAACCCAGCAGGGGTTTCGCACCACATTCCCCGAGCAGACCTTGCCGAGCGTTTTTCATATCTGTCCCCAAAGGCCAAGTTCGGCATCCTCGCGCTCATGAAGCCGTTGCCCAAACAGCATGCCGTTCAAGGCACAGTTGGACAGCTTCAAGGTGTGGTGCCAGCAGCCCTTCAACTTTGGGGCCAGCGGGTTCGTTATGGGGTGGTGGACTCGACCTATCGAGGGAACGAGAACACCGTGTCGAAGTTTTATCGGCGTGACGTGGCGTATCTGATCGAGATGATCGAGATGCCCTTACTCTCCTTCCACCTATTCAGCAACCAGGCAAGTTGGTTGGTGGGGGGTGATGCAGCGGTGTTTGCTTTGGTCAGGCATGGGGGTCAAGGTGGATGGGGGCACAGGGCTCGGGTGGCAGGTTTCGGGATAGGCGTGCATTTGTTTAGGCATGAGGCGAGGAGGGGCGGGGTGGGGGCGTGGGTGGGGAGGGCGGGGGGGCGGGGGGCGTGGGGGGGAGGCGCGGGGGGCGGGGGGGGGAGGGTGGGGGCGCGCTGGGGGGGAGGGCGAGGGGGCGCGGGGGGGGAGGGCGGGGGGCGCGGGGTGGGGGGGAGGGGCTTGCAGAAGCTTTTTCGGGCACTACTTGGTCAATTGGGTTTTCCTCATCATTCCCTGGTCCATTCTCAGGCCCATGATCCCTCAAGGCCCCTAAGGTGGCACGGTACCTTTGGCCTGATGCGGCATCCGATGTGATACCAATCACATGCTTGCCGAGGTCACCCGGCCTAATATTAAAGTTCGTCAAGTTTCACTACAGGACTCCGCTTCCTGCTGCCAACAGCGACCGCTTCCCAGGTAGGGGGGCGAGGGGGAGGAATCAGGGAAGGGTTTGGGGTTAGGGCTGTTGCGGGAGGGGGGAGGGGAGGCTGATGGGAGGGGGCGGGTTGGGGGGTGGAAGAAGATGCCCGGGGAGGGGAATGAGGGGTAGGGGAGGAGCAGGGAGGGGTTTGGGGCTGGGCGGCGAGGGGGTGAGGGAGGTGAAGGGAGTGGCTGGTTGGGGTGGAAGAAGATGCCGGGGAGGGAAGAGGGGGAGGCGCGGAGACTGGGGGGATTTGGGGCTGGGCGGGGAGGGCGGAAGGGAATGTGAAGGGAGGGGCGGGGTGGGGTGGAAGAAGATGCCGGGAGGGGTAGTAGATCACCAGGGGGGGAGGGTTGAGAAGAACGCTAAGCCAATCGCCCACCCGGACCCCGATAAGGAGAAAAAAGAAAAGAAAAGAAAAAAGAAGGGGAGGTGCGGAGCAGGGAAGGGGTATGGGGCTGTGGGCGGGAGGGGGGAGGGGAAGTGAAGGGAGGGGCGGGGGGGCGGGGAAGGTTACCCAGGGTGGGCTAGGAAGGGGGGGACCCTGGGTAGGCCTTGTGATGGACCCCGAACTCGGTGTGTGTTCTCGATGCATCTCATACCCGACTCGCTCTTGCCTGCTCACAGGCGAACGTCAGGCACTGCGACGATATGATTGCCCTGGCTCTCCGAATCCAGAAGCAGCTACGGCGGGCATCCAACACTCAAGGCGCCGCCCCCACGAGCAGCACCCCCCGCCGCCACCGGGACAGTGACGACGACATGGCGCAGGCTGCACCAGCCTCCCCAATTGGAACCGCCGCGCCAACGGGGCCCACGTCCAGAATGCAGCCGCCAGCAAGAGCGGCGCCAGACGCAGCAGCTGCAGCAGCAGAGGCCTCAGCCGCAGGCGTGACAGCCACAGGTCGGAGACGTTGGAGCCGATGGTACCAGTGGACGGCGAGGAGGATATGCCGGCAGAGCTACCCAGTAAGAGCACACTTCTCGCGTTTTCAACCGATCTGCTGCAGCGTGCGGAGGAGAGGATACAGCGGGACCTGAGCATCGGTGACGTTGTGGGTATGATACAGCACGACTTGCCGGCGACGCCCTTCTTGTGGCCTTCTTGTCGGGCTATACATTCCGCCCCTTCGCCTTGGGGTGATCCGCACCCTTACTGTCCCCGGGGAGCCCTGCTGCCTTTCTCGGCAGTGTGTGCGCACTGGCTGCCGTGGCAACAGCCTGAGGCTTACATCCCACCGACAGCCGACACCTTCATCGGCGCCAGCAGGCCGGGGCTGTACAAAGCATTACGGTAGAGCTTTTTCACCACAAGACGGAGCGGTACACACCAACGGCAACGGTCTTCACCTTGCCCCCGCTCCCTTGCGGACGGCAACAAAGAACTATTTGGAAACACGCACGGCCCTGTCTTGCTCAACTACTCAACTGCTGAAGAGCAGCCTCCGACGCTGTTCGTATCACCAAACGGCTTTCCGTACGACGAGAACTCTATCACCGTGGGCAACTCGTGGACCCGCATTCAGAGGCTGTACAGGGCACCCTGGACGCCCTTTCCAGCTCGCGTATTTCGCCACATCCACAGCACATCGGCGTGGGGTGATGTGGTTCGCGAGGTTGCGGCAATGCAGGGCCCCTGGCCGGTGATGCCCGAATCATGGGCAACTCCATCCGCACGTGGGAGACCCACTACATTCGGGACCGTGAGACCATGCTGGGCCAGGCAGCCATTTCACGGCTCGCATCCTGGAGGCGCCAGCAGCGGCAGCAGCAAACGGACACACCTCCGTCAGAGCCGCCCCGTCACTGCTCAGAACATGGCAGCACGGCGTGATCAGTCGAGCAGCTGTCAGAGGACGAGGCGCCTTCACAGCCGCCGGCACCACGCGTTGCGGCAGCCAGGGCGGCTGCAGCCGCGGCGGAGGTAGGGGCCCCGGCGTCAGAGGACGTGGTGACGGAGGGGGCGACGGCAGGGGTGGCGGCCGCTGAGGAGGCAGCCGCTACTGTGGCGGCGCCGCCGCCGTCATCACCGCCGCCACCACCTCCGCCGCCAGCAAATGAGGAGCACCCACAGCCGCCGCCGCCACGGCCGCCGCCGCCGCCGCCGCCACCTCAACCCCCGGCACATAACATGCTGGCGGAAGAGGCAGGTCCGTCCGCGGGATCGGTTGAGCAGGAAGGGGGGCGTGTATTCGCGCTGCGGCCACCTATGCAGCGGCAGGGGGAGGGCAATTGGAGGGCAAGAGCCGATGGGCGGGACGGTTGGACGCCGCCGTCGGAGGTGCCGCCAGCCCGGCGGCACGGGTTCCCTGCATCGGCGCGGGGCATGGGGGCTTTAGAGACGCCACGTGTGCTGGCGGAAGAGGCAGGTCCGTCCGCGGGATCGGTTGAGCAGGAAGGGGGCCGTGTATTCGCGCTGCGGCCACCTATGCAGCGGCAGGGGGAGAGCAATGGGAGGGCAAGAGCCGATGGGCGGGACGGTTGGATGCCGCCGTCGGAGGTGCCGCCAGCCCGGCGGCGCGGGTTCCCTGCATCGGCGCGGGGCATGGGGGCTTTAGAGACGCCACGTGTGCTGGCGGAAGAGGCAGGTCCGTCCGCGGGATCGGTTGAGCAGGAAGGGGGCCGTGTATTCGCGCTGCGGCCACCTATGCAGCGGCAGGGGGAGAGCAATGGGAGGGCAAGAGCCGATGGGCGGGACGGTTGGATGCCGCCGTCGGAGGTGCCGCCAGCCCGGCGGCGCGGGTTCCCTGCATCGGCGCGGGGCATGGGGGCTTTAGAGACGCCACGTGTGCTGGCGGAAGAGGCAGGTCCGTCCGCGGGATCGGTTGAGCAGGAAGGGGGCCGTGTATTCGCGCTGCGGCCACCTATGCAGCGGCAGGGGGAGGGCAATGGGAGGGCAAGAGCCGATGGGCGGGACGGTTGGATGCCGCCGTCGGAGGTGCCGCCAGCCCGGCGGCGCGGGTTCCCTGCATCGGCGCGGGGCATGGGGGCTTTAGAGACGCCACGTGTGGAGTACGGCCGGGTCGCGGTTGGTAGGCACCGAGATGGTGACACCAAAGCTGGCACCTACGCTGGCTTCCCCACCACCTTCAGCCGGGCTGATTCCATCGCCGCCGCCACACCACGCATCACGACACCCCGCCAACGTGACACCCGCCAATGTGGACGCCCCCTGTGCGCTTTTCCAACGCCGGCGGGCGCAGCACTGTTCGCACCCCCGCGGCCACCAAACCCTGGGTGGGATCGCCAGTGTTTGCATCCGGCAGCAGGCGGGTACCAGCCGGCGGCGGAAGCAGGCGGACAGGCTGGGATGGGTGTAGATGGATCCGGTTTCCCGTGGGCGAAGCGCCGACGGTTGTGCCCCTTTGTGGATGATGAAGCTGAGGTAGCCCGGGGCCCAGACTGGGAGGAAGACGTGTCAGAGTCGGAGGGCGGTGAAGGGGATTCCCAGTTCCAAGGAGGGAGCATGGAAGGGAGGCAGGCATTTGATTCTGAAGATGGGGGCAGCAGGCGGTTCCAGGCGTCTGGATGGTTGACGGCAGGGCCCAATGGAAGGATGGGCGGCGAAGAGGAGTCGGATTACAGCAGTGAGGGAGCGGCCAGGCACGGAGGTGTGAGGCCTGCAGAATATCGGGGGGTTTCGGCACCTCACGAGGGGCCCTACCGTGGGCGCACATCGAATGAGGCCCCCACGGTCTATGACGAGGACGACATGTGGTTTGATTGAGGACGGAGGATCCCGTGCTGTGGCCGTGGCCGCCGCCATCTGATATGGGGGCGTGTGGTCCATACGCACCGGGGCCCTGACCAGACCCAGACACATGGCAAGGAGGGCGGGCGCGCGGCAACGTCCGAATGCGGAGGTTTGCCAATACTGTACCAATAATGGAGATGCACGATTTCCTGTCCCACCTTTCGAACCCAACCAATCACACAGCCGAAAAACACACAGCCACACACCCACCCTGGGGTCATGGGGCGCGAACCCCTTGGCGTCCGGCCGACACACAAATCCAACCAGGGATTCTGTCAGCAATAGGGCCCAGGGCCCCCGCAGTTGTGATGGATCAGGTTTTCCTTTTCGGAACGGCCAGGGGGAGCGTGGGGAGAACCTCCTACCCACCCACACCCCACCCACCCACACACACACACACACACACACACACTGGGGTAATGGGGCGCTAACCCCTTGGCGTCCGGCCGACACAAAAATCCATTTAGGAACTCTGTCAGCAATTGGGCCCACAGTCCCACGCCTGAAATGCAATCGGGTTCCCATCCGGAACGGCCAGGGGGAGCGTGGGGGAGGACCTTCTACCCACCCACCCACACCCACACACCCACACACCTCCCTTCCCCCCCCTCCTTCGCTTCCGCCCCCGCCGACCAGCTGGCCCTCTTTCCCAGGGTATCAGGGTATCAGGTATCAGGGTATCAGGTATCCCGCGGGGATGGAATCCCCCGTAACTCACTCTCCCGCCTACCACCACCCACACACCCACACCCACACCCACACCCACACACCTCCCTCCCTCCCCCTTCCCTCCTTCGCTCCCGCCCGCGGCGACCAGCTGGCCCTCTTTCCCACGCCTGTGATGGATCTGGTTTCCCTTTCCGGCGGAGCAGGTTATCCCGCGGGGATGAAATTCCCCGTAACTCACCCTCCCGCCCACCACCACCCACACACACCCACACACACCCACACACCTCCCTCCCTCCCCCTTCCCTCCTTCGCTCCCGCCCGCGCCGACCAGCTGGCCCTCTTTCCCACGCCTGTGATGGATCTGGTTTCCCTTTCCGGCGGAGCAGGGTACCCGCGGGGATGGTATCCCCCGTAACTCACCCTCCCGCCTACCACCACCCACCCACACCCACACACCTCCCTCCCTCCCCCTTCCCTCCTTCGCTCCCGTCCGCGGCGACCAGCTGGCCCTCTTTCCCACGCCTGTGATGGATCTGGTTTCCCTTTCCGGCGGAGCAGGTTATCCCGCGGGAATGCAATCCCCCGTAACTCACCCTCCCGCCCACCACGACCCACACACACACACCCACACCCACACCCACACACCTCCCTCCCTCCCCCTTCCCTCCTTCGCTCCCGCCCGCGGCGACCAGCTGGCCCTCTTTCCCACGCCTGTGATGGATTTGGTTTCCTTTTCCCCACCAGGCCCGCCCGGTGCGACCCTCCTTTCGGCCTCCCTCTCTCCCCATACCCTGCATCTGCACCCCATCCACCTTTCCCTCACCCAACCCGCGCCGCAATACATTTCCACCATGGAATTCGATCGTCAATATGGCCCACAGTCCCACGCCTGTGATGGATCGGGTTTCCCTTACCGTAGCGAGCAAACCGAGGGGAATCCGGAATCCGCACCGGCCCTCCCTCCCCACCCAAACACACACTCACACACACCTCCCTCGGGAGCCTCGCGCCCCGCGCAACACGTCTTTATTGCCTCGCTTGTCGTTTCATTGACAAGCTGCGGGTAAGGTATCACAACGCCTCTCTCGCCGCTCTCGCTCGCAGCTCTCGCTCTCCCGTGTTTCTCCTCTCCGTACGGTGTCGTGCTCGCTGTATTCTGTTAGCTCAGCTCATCCGAAGTAAGACATAGAATACATTAATGGATTTTTACCGTTGCGACATTTACTACTGCTTTATCGAGCCAGTATAATAACCACGGTTACCTAGGCGAGCCAACGATTCCGGCTCGTCAGCACTGGGCATCTGTTCGAGAGCTGTATGCTCTGCCGGATGCGAGTAGAGATATGCAGGTAAGGCGATATTGGTTTCGCAGCCAGAAAGGCGGCTTGCTATGGACCGTCGGCGCAACGGCGCAACGTAGATGCTGTTTTCACCACCGCTGAGGGTGGGCTCCTTGATGAGGTTGTTAATCAATCAGTCAGTCATTTGCGCGTTGTGCTTACAATCTGTCGCCCGGTGCCGGGTCTTAACAACCACTTTTGAAGCGCCCTCACTGAATGCGAGTGCCAAGCTTGCCGCTTCCCCTTTTTACTGCTGAACAAGGCAGGCATGTACGCAATTGACTGATTAAGTATGCATTGAATCCGCAATGTGCCTGTCCTTCCTTGCAGGTACTGTTCTCGGCGGAGACTACCGCGCCGCGCAACGGCACGGCGCGGCAACATTTTTGTTATCCGGAAAGGGCCACGTCGTGGCCCTATCTGCCAGGATTTCTGTAGCCATGGGGACGAGATATGCCATGATTGGTAGGTAAGCCGGCGCGCGCGCGCGCGCGCGTTCGCTAGCTGCTAGTACGGCGACAGGGCCTCCCGCGCGCGGACCCCGTACACCGAGTTTTAGGTCCAACTTTAAAAGTTGGCGCGCGATGTTTTCCGCAGTCATTCACCACGCACCAAGCAGAATTGATGAGCTGCAGCCGCTTGCCTTGAACGTTTGCGAATCATCCTATTAGTTCCGAGTGTGCTGCTGTCGCCTCTAGCTGTACCTAGCTACCTGGTGTTGCCGCGCGCACGCCGAGGAAGCCGCCGCAAGCGCAGAAAAAATGCCCCCACTCCCAGCCATAGCGCAACCCAGCAATCAGAAGCCTTCCAAGGACACAACCGAAATGCACACCAAAATGAACTCATTCGAGGTAACGCAGCCTACCCGCCCTTTTTGCCTACTCCCGCCATTTCACCTTTGCCTCCTGCCGATCTTAACGTTTGTAACGTTCCGCACCCTTTTGTTCTTATGTTGCATTGCGCCTGCAGGAGATGACAGGCGGCACTGGAATCAAAGGTTTATACGGAACGCTCACGTGTCTATCTATTCAACTGTAAGTAACGCGCCGCACTATAACGATTGACCACAGCTCTTAAAATATAGGGCGACAATAGGCCCCGTTATTGCATGCAGCAGGTTGCCGGTTGGGGCGCGTTAGTTGGGCACCTTTCTGTCCCGCCAAGGCTTACTGTCCTGTGCCCCGTTCCCCAAGATCTCCGTGCGCGCCAACCTCTCTCCCCCCTCTCAATGCCTGCCCGCCGACCGCAAACCACCAACACTGACGAGTCTGTTTGTTTGATTGATTTGCAGGTGCTTGTACGCGATGGTGAGGAAGGCGGGACTGCGCCGCTCGTCGGTATTCGTGGACATCGGGTCCGGAATTAACAGGTTAGTTTCGCACCCCGTGTGTGTTTGTGTGTGTGTAGGTGTGAACGGGAGTGGGGGGGAACCGGGCGGCGGGGAGCCACATTCGATGCACAATTTCGCTACGTTGTTCTCACTGCACTGTTTGTTGCCTGAAACGGGAAGGTAGGGCGCTGTCGACCGGGGGCGAGGGGTTGCTAGGGACTGGCTGCGTTAGGGTTCACATGGTCCTCATCAGTCGCATGGCAGGCATGAATCCCCGCCCCGCCCTTCTTCCCCCTTCCCATCCCCTGCCTCCTTTCGCCCGTAATCTACACGCTAAGCTTCCCCCCCCCCCGACGCCCCCCGCCGCCCCCTGATGGCCCCTAATCTTTGTGCGCCCCTGATGTATGTGCGTCCCGTGTTACAACAGGGTCCTGTTTCATGCCCTGCTGTACCCTGCGGTGGAGTGGGCGTTCGGGATCGAGTTCGACCCCGTCAAGGTGCTGAAGGCGGTTGCCGCCTTCGACTATTTGATGCAGAAGATGCCGGTCTTTAAGGCGGCCATGAAGAACAAGAGCGCCCCGCCGAAGGCGAATTGCGCCAGCATTTCGGAGGTGAGGTTTGGTTTGGAACGGGCTTGGTTTGGTTTGTTCTAGTGCACGGGGCCTATGTCGTATGTAGTGTGGTGTGGTGTGGTTTGGACCGGGCTTTATGAGGCACTGGGGCACATGTCGCGCGTGCGGCGTGTCATGAAGGATCCTGGCAGCCGTGATGGACCGCTTTCTCCGTGCCGGCCGCAGGTGGGAACGCTTTCGCCGGCGACTCACGCCTTCACCTTCTGGGTCGGCATGACCAAAGCGGCGAAGATGGCCATAGGGCGGCTCTGGAACAACTGCCCTTCCCTGAAGGTCAGTTCGCGTGTGGTAGTGTGAATGTGTATGTGTGTGTGTGGGTTCGTTTGCGTTCGTGGGGCGGGGGAGCGGTGAATGCCGGGGAGGGCACGGCTGGGGAGTGATTGGGGAGTGATTGTTTTGAGAGAGGGATCCAAGGGTGGCAGCCCCAGGGGGGCAGCGCCAGGGGGCCAGGGCATGGTGTGGTAACGAAGGGCTTTGGGGTCAAGGCACCCCGCCGTGGCACGGCACCCCGCCGTGGCCGCGCCGCCGTGGCCGCGCCGCCGCCGCCACCCCGCCACCGCCTCCGCCACCGCATCCGCCGCCACCTCTGCCACCGCCGCCGCCACCACCACCGCAAACTCCGTCCCCAGCGCTTCCGCCTCCGTCCCCAGCGCCTCCGCCGCCGCCTCTGCCGCCACCATCTCGGCCACCGCCGCCACTGCTGCCTCCGCTGCCGCCACCGCCGCCGCCGCCGCCGCCGCTGCTGCCGCCACTGCTGCCGCCAACCCCGCCGCTTCCGCCAGCCCCACCTCCTCCGACCCTATTTCCGCGCGCCGCCGACAACCTTCTCCACACCGCCTCCGCCTCCACCTCCGCCGCCACCACCGCCACCGCCACCGCCGCCGCTAGCCCCACCGCCGCTAGCCCGCCTCCGTCCCCAGCGCCTCCGCCGCCTCCGCTGCCGGCACCATCTCGGCCACTGCCGCCGCTGCCGCCGCTGCCGCCGCCGCCGCCGCTGCCGCCGCCGCCGCCGCCACCGCCGCCGCTGCTGCCGCCGCCCCCGCCGCTTCCGCCAGCCCCACCTCCTCCGACCCTATTTCCGCGCGCCGCCGACAACCTTCTCCGCCTCCGCTGCCGCCTCCACCTCCGCCGCCACCACCGCCACCGCCACCGCCGCCGCTAGCCCCACCGCCGCTAGCCCGCCTCCGTCCCCAGCGCCTCCGCCGCCTCCGCTGCCGTCACCATCTCGGCCACCGCTGCCGCCGCCGCCGCCGCCGCCGCCGCCGCCGCCGCCGCCGCTGCTGCCGCCGCCCCCGCCGCTTCCGCCAGCCCCACCTCCTCCGACCCTATTTCCGCGCGCCGCCGACAACCTTCTCCGCCTCCGCTGCCGCCACCTCTGCCGCCGCCGCCGACCCTTTCTGCGCCTCCCCCACTCCCACCGCGGCCACTGCCCCCTGTCCGCCGCCGCCGCTGCTGCCGCCACCTCTGCCGCCACCTCTGCCGCCGCCGCCGACCCTTTCTGCGCCTCCCCCACTCCCACCGCGGCCACTGCCCCCTGTCCGCCGCCGCCGCTGCTGCCGCCACCTCTGCCGCCACCTCTGCCGCCGCCGCCGACCCTTTCTGCGCCTCCCCCACTCCCACCGCGGCCACTGCCCCCTGTCCGCCGCCGCCGCTGCTGCCGCCACCTCTGCCGCCACCTCTGCCGCCGCCGCCGACCCTTTCTGCGCCTCCCCCACTCCCACCGCGGCCACTGCCCCCTGTCCGCCGCCGCCGCTGCCGCCACCCCACTAGCTACTGCTGCCGCCGCCGCTCCCTCTATCTTCCACCTACCCGCGCCCCCACCGCCGCCGCCGCCGCCTCCTTGCTCGCCCCACAGGCAATCATGATCGTGCAGCACACGATGTCGACATCCAAGAGTAAGGGCTGGGCGTTCCCAGAGGCCTTGATGGCTTCACTGGGTTTCGAAAACATCCAGCTGGTCGACGTAGTGAGAGGCCTGAAGATGTCTGGCTCCGGTACGTCAAGATATATAGATGGATAGGTAGATTGGTAGATCTAGATAGAGATAGATCTAGCTAGGTTGTTGTGTGGGGGCCTATCGTGTCGGGCCTATCGCGTCGGATCACATCGGTCCATAGAACGTCGTTAGGGTCGCGGCTGCCCCTCACTAACTTGATGGTTTTAGGGCTTGGCAATTAAAGGCTTGGGAACCTACGTATGGCCGCACCCCTCCACAGCAAAGGATACGTTCCGCGGATACGTCTTCGTCAAGAAATCCGCTGCTGGACCCAAGGACCCCGCCTGGGCTGCGGAGATGGAGCGGGCGCGGGCGAAATTCGAGACGGACTCGGTCAAGGTGGCCGAGAAGGAGGCCAAATCGGCGGCCCTGGATGCCGCACGTGTCGCGCAGCTGGCGGACCAGGCGGCGGCTGCGGCGGCCGCCAACCGCCCCACCGGCGCCCAGCAGGGCACCCGGCGCAGCAGCCGGGTTGTCCGCAAGACGTCGCTGGGCGTGGACGACTATTTTCACAAGACCGACCTGCAGCCAGACGACGATATGTACTTGGGAGAGGAGGGAAAGAGGGCCGCCGAGGCGGAGGGCAAGGTGAGAAGCGGAGGGCAAGTGGCAGAGGGCAAGGCGTGGATTCGGGATGCATGGATTCGGGATGCGTGGATGCTTGGATGCGGGAAGTGGGGTGCCGAATGCGTGGATGCGTGGCAGCCCGTTGATACCTGCGGGCCGTACGTCGTACTAACCTAGCTGTCGTCGTAGGGTTTTAGGGTATTTTGCTTGGACCCATTCTTATTACCTACCCTTTTATTAACAATACACACCGCCGTACACAGCGTTACCTTTCGCCCTCCCTTGCCTGGTGCAACCCATCGCCCATGCCGTGCCATGCAGTACATCCCCTGCGTCCACGCGGAGGGGTGGGAGGTCAACGCCAACGGCGTTGTCCGGAACGTGGAGACGAAGAAGGCGGCGACCTGCCGGACCACGAAGCCGGACGGGAAGGGCGACGTTTTCGCCCGGCTCGCCTTGCAGACGGGGGAGGGGAAGGGCGCCAAGAAGGTGGACAGGTGCTTCGCTGTCAAGCATCTCGTTGCAGTTGCGTGGCGGCCGGAGGATCTGGCGGCGAAGATTCCCTTGGCCCAGGACGGGGGCCTGGACAGGCGGCAGGGCGAGTGGCGCATCGGCTACATTGACGGGAACAAATTTAACAACAGCGCGGCGAACCTTGTCCTCGTTCCCGCGAGGCGGTGATGTGAACGTGAACGGCGGTGTGCATGCATGAATGAGTGGTGAATTCACGACACGCCGCGGACGGTGGCTGCATATACGGTGGCTGGCTGCAGGATGTACGGCAGGATGTACGGCAGGAAGTGTGGACACACATTTGCGTATTACTTAATGAATGAATGCGCGGCGCTGCTGCGGACTGGCCGTAGTACGGCAATGTACAGCAAGTGTACGGCATGTGCGGAGAAGTGTGTTTTAGTTTAGTTTCAATGGTGCGACCCTAAATGCAGCGCAGCGCAGCGGCGGTTGCGGCGGGTTGCGGGGGCGGCGGCTGCAGTGTTCGTTAGTTTCGGACTGCCGGAGGGACGTTGCTGTACGTTACTGTACGGCAGACAGATCCATTCGTTGGAAGTGTGCGAACTTATAATTGTTCTAATAGTTGCGCGCGTTGTTTTGCATGCGTCCTTCTTCAGAAATATGTGTGCGCCGTTAGATACGCGCGTAGGGTTCTCCTTTCCTTTGGAGCGAGGGTTGAGGGCTGTGGGCGACTTTGGGTTTGCTTGGCACCCTTATTAGTAACGCGCAGCGCAGCAGGTGTAAAGTATAGTAGCTACAGTTGTGTAACGCGAATTAAAGTCGTTTATTTTCAGCGCGCACGAGTGGTGGTCCATACGCAAAGGACGCCGCGGCGGATGGACCGACTGTACGGCAACTGTACGGCAAATGTGCGGGAGAGCGCGTTGGTCAGTTGGTTTTGTAACAGACGCGATGATTGTGCGTGCGCGAGAGTCGTCGGTCCGTGCAGTCCCGTGTGGTCCAGTCGGCTGTGCTGCTCTGCTGTGTAATGCTCTGCGGGCAAACCCACCTACAACGAATCCGCATCATATCCTCGCGTGCTCAGCCGTGTACCTAATCCATCCGTCCATCCATCCATCCATCCATCCATCCATCCATCCATCCATCCATCCATCATGTGCGTGCCGGCAGCGGCCGGGAAAGCAACAAACGAACGGCCGGAGGGACTACCATACCATACAACTTATTACTACATCAACACCACGCAACAGCATCCACACAGCCAGCAGCGAGAGCTATCCAGCGGTGAAAGGAAAGCTTGAAAGGAAAGCTGAAGATAGAGAGGGAGAGCGCCGATAGAATACAGGAAGAAAGTGAGCGAGCAGATGAGAAACACACAGAGAGACAGAGACAGAGACAGCCAGACTGAGCGGAGCGCGGGTGGGTCGGGTCGGCGGGTGAGAGTAGGCGGGGTGTGGGTTTGCAGCAGCGACACGCGGCGCTGCGGCGCGCGGCGGGCCAGCGCGCGCGCGCGCCAATCCGGACGCACCAGATACATCATCACGGCGCCGCAAATTATTGAGACAACCATCAAAGAAATAAAATGTCATGGTATACAATATCAAAATATTAACAAACAAACCAAAAACTACGGAAATCCAAAAAAGCCCCCCCGCGACATCGGAACAATACCAAAAATGAGCTCCGGCAAAACATCAAAAAAGTTTTAGGTAGAGGACAGCACAATTATCAAATGCGCAATCGAGCGTTTAGGCGGAGACCACGGATGGAAAACCAAGACCAGCTCGCCCATCGAACGACATAAAAAATTAGTTTGATAGATAGAGGACAACGCAATTATCAAACTTGGCTGGTGACATTTCAGCGGCGACCACCGATGGACAACCAAGCTCAACTCGACGATGGCGCCCGAACGCCAGACGCCGAACGCGCCCGCAAGGTAAGAACGAACCGTGCAACATTGAACAAATGAAACAAATAATTATAATGTATTCATTTCGCATCAAACAACATGGATTTACATTGCACCGGCGCCGACCGCCGGCGCCGGCCGCAGCAGCCGCGCGCACACACACACACACACAACCCGCCGCGCGACACGTCCCGCCCCGCCACGCCATGCCCCGCCCCAGCAGCCGTGCACGCAAACGCGCCTCCGCAAGCCGCCTACGCCTACGAACTATCAAATACAAATATAGAAATCGCAAACAAAACCAAAGCCATCAATTCATCATCACTTGTAGATAGATGGAATTAGTTGCTTGTAACACCCCGCCACGCCACGCACGAATTCATTTCATTTCCTCGCTCGCTCTCTCACTCGCTCGCACGGTTTGCTTGAATGCACGCCACAGGTGGTCGTCGACCGAACACATGCATCAACACCACGCAAGCGGAAGACAGACGCGACATCTCCTCATCACAGCAGCGGTTCTTCGCCCGCTGTGTTATCAGGATGCCGGCGGGCCACGATACCTGCTATGGGTTTATCACCTGTCGCAAACCCGGCGACCCCAACAGCAGCAGCAGCAGCAACAGTAGCGGCGGACTGCAACAAGCCGCGAAAAATCAAGCTGGGCCTCACCCTGGCTCAATACCAGCAGCAGCAGCAGCTAAAGCAGCAGCTAAAGCAGCAACAGCAGCAGCAGCAGCAGCCGCGTCCGCCACCGCCGCCACCTCCACCGCCGCCGCCTCCGCCTCAGCAGCAGCAGCAGCAGCAGCAGCAGACCAAGGACGACAAGCCGCCAAGGAAAAAGCGCTTCATCATCAAACCGACACTCAATGCTACGGGGGGGAGTCACATGACATCCCCCACCAGCAGGTGGACGAGGGACGACCTAGAAACCCACTTGACGCGGGTTGGGGTGGCCAGGATTTACCCTGCCACCATGCCCGCCGACGTCAAGCCTCTGGACGACCAGCTACTGCGGGGTATGAGGGCCGAATTCAAGGCAGCGGCTAACAGCAGCGATCCATCCTGCTGGCACGAAGACAGCACTCAGACGTGGCAAGGGGTCACAAAGGGTACCTACACCGCAATGGCTGAGCTGGGGAACAGCCTGGCGTACAAGTACCGGGTGGTTACGGAAGACGACTTGCCAGCGTGGGAGGAAATGAAAAACAAGCTGGCGCAGCAGCTCAACATGACTTCAGAGTATCAGCTCATGCAGGTGGAGAACGCAATGCTCGTGCAGTTCCCCCTCAAGCACGACATGCTGGAGAAGGAGGCGGATGCAAATCAGCTGGCGGCATCCCCCTGCATGTTTCAGACAGTGGAGGCAAGCAACTGCCGGGCTGGCCAGCAAGCGCAATATCCACCTGGTGACGAGAGATTGGGGCCGCGGGACCTGTACACAGCAGTGAACGGCGTGCATGTAGTGCCACGATTGGATGGCAGCACAACCATCAAGCCCAACAAGGAGAGCAAGACAGCCATGGTCCACAACAGCAGCAAGAAGGGATACATCAGTCTGAAGCTGGATAAGAGCGGCAAAGGGAAGGTGACGGCGCATGAGCTGATGCTCTGGGCGTTCATTGGCCCAAAGAAGCACCCCAGCAGTGTGGCCATGCACCTGTGCGACCAGAAGGCCTGTGTCAACCCCTGGCACCTTCATTGGGGCACGCGGTCGCAGAATAGAAAAGGGCATTACCAGGGAGGCAAGCCGGCGTACGGAGATGTGAAGGTGGAGAGGCCTGAAAAGGTCTTGTCCTTCCGGAAATAAATGGCGGCTGGCGGCGGGTGATGGTGCGTGTGCCAGCTGCTACCTGAGGGCGTGTGTTTTCGACGTGTGTTTAGATGCATACCTTTGGTTGCTGGGATTTAATAACATGGAGACATATGCATATATATTAAGGGTTACTGGCGGATAGGCGTTGAGATGCGCCGCAGGGCAGATAGACGTGTGTGTGGACAGGTGTGTGGACAGGTGTGTGGCTCCCGTTCCCGACCAAGCCTCGTTTTCGCGCGCGCGATGTAACTGAAGTCATCAGACCCGGCACACAGCTGCCTTAATATATTATTAAGGACCTGGCATGCTCAAACCCTGAATCATGTGCGCGTACGGGCGTGGGGCGGGGCTCGCGCATTTCACCTCTGTGGGGCGACAGGTGAGGCAGGCAGGCTCTCGAAACAATCCTGCCCTGGTTTAGAAGGTTCCGGTCAGACCTACGCCAGCAGACCCGGCACACAGCTGCCTTAATACAATACCTAGGGCATGGTGTGATCAAATCCTGGACCCATTACACGGGGGGCGCAGTGCAGGGCGGCGGGGATTCGACACTACTGCACCCCACAGCTGGGGGCGGCCAAGCCGTACGTGAAACCCAGGCTTGTTTACACGCTTCCGGTCGGACCTAGGCAGGCACACCCGGCACACAGCTGCCTTAATACAATACCTAGGGCATGGTGTGATCAAATCCTGGACCCATTACACGGGGGGCGCAGTGCAGGGCGGCGGGGATTCGACACTACTGCACCCCACAGCTGGGGGCGGCCAAGCCGTACGTGAAACCCAGGCTTGTTTACACGCTTCCGGTCGGACCTAGGCAGGCACACCCGGCACACAGCTGCCTTAATACAATACCTAGGGCATGGTGTGATCAAATCCTGGACCCATTACACGGGGGGCGCAGTGCAGGGCGGCGGGGATTCGACACTACTGCACCCCACAGCTGGGGGCGGCCAAGCCGTACGTGAAACCCAGGCGTGTTTACACGCTTCCGGTCGGACCTAGGCAGGCACACCCGGCATAAAGCTGCCTTAATACTATACCTAGGGCATGGTGTGATCAAATCCTGGACCCATTACACGGGGGGCGCGGTGCAGGGCGGCGGGGATTCGGCACTACTGCAGACCACAGCTGAAGATGGCCAAGCTGTACGGCAAACCCAGGCGTGTTTACACGCTTCCGGTCTGACCTAGGCATGCTGACCCGGCACACAGCTGCCTTAATATAATACCTAGGGCATGGTGTGATCAAATCCTGGATCCATTACACGGGGGGCGCGGTGCAGGGCGGCGGGGATTCGGCACTACTGCAGACCACATACAGCTGAAGATGGCCAAGCTGTACGGCAAACCCAGGCGTGTTTACACGCTTCCGGTCTGACCTAGGCCGGCACACCCGGCATACAGCTGCCTTAATACAATACCTAGGGCATGGTGTGATCAAATCCTGGATCATGTGCGTGTACGGCGTGGGGCGGGGCTCGCGCGTCTTCGGCTCTGTGGGGTTTGCTTAATCGCTATAACACAATTAAAAACGCGCGCGCCAGGCAGAAATCAACGGATTCCGATTGCGGAACATATCGTCATTTTTGTTTGATGATTTTCATTGTATAGGTCCCCTTGTACGGCTGTACAGGTGCCTTGGTACGAATAATGGTGCGAATAAGAAGTGGGACTGCGAATGCCGTTGCAATAACTTCCATTGACGATTCATTGGAGTTTTTTTCGCGTCTTTTAATGCTTGGCGATTGAAGTCCGTGCTTCCCGTCTCTGCACCACCACCACCACCACCACCACCGCACAACCAATCAACGTCCAACACATAACTAACAATGGGTGGCCACCCGAAATAAAAACGACAATTCACATCCACACACACGCCCACATGCTCATGGCATTTTCGTCTGTCGTCTGTTCTGTCATAGCTCTGCATTGTTGTATATGATTGCAGTGCGATTGATTGATGTGTATTCAGTTCAGTTCAGTTTACGTGTTCAGTTCAGTTCAGTTCACATCCACTGCAGTACGTCAGCAAGGTGTACGAGTCTTCCAGGTACGGCTGGTAGGATTCTTGGTATCTTTCTTACTATTATATATCCTGCAAGCAAGGTGGGGTGCAGATACATAAGCTATCGTCAGGGGTTGGTGTGGGGCCAGGTTTATTGGGCACAGATAAACAAAACGCTAGATAGACTTAGGGTTTTGGTTTCCCCTTAAACAAACAGCTAGCGGTGAGTGCCCCTCTAAAATCCAGGATCCATCCATCATTCACACCGATATGTTCTACATACTCTCCTGTCGATTAGATACTTCGCTCCAGCTGCCTGCCTGGCGCCAAAGAGTCCTGGCGCGTGGTGCAGAACTCGGCGGGTGTTGCAGGCGGGCAGGGAAAGGCAATCCATCCACGACGGCCTTGGCGCGCGGTTGGATGGGAGACATAGGTCTTGCTTGGTGCAATAGATATGGCCGATCTGTCGGGAAACCGGATAATGTATTGGGCAGCGACAAAACTGTTTACGTAATGTGCACCAATCCAAAGGTACAGTGTATGGGGCACAGATAAACAAAACGTTCACGGTTATAAGCTACACTTAGGGTTCTGGTTTCCCCTTGTACAGCTAGTGGTGAGTACCCCATCACACCTATTCACATACATCTGTCGTATCGACCCTCTACATACTCTCCTGTCAGTCAGGACCTACGCTCCAGCTGTAGCTCCCCGAGTGCTGCCTGGCGCCCATAAAGTCCTGACGGTGCGGAGGTCGGTGGTGGCGGCACCTTGGCGGGCGGGGTGTTTGGGTTAGACAGGAGGGCGTGGGGCGGGGGCAGGGGGGCCATGGGTGCAGGGGCGGGGCGGGGTTATGAGGCAAAAGGCGGGTGGCATGAGTTGGAAGGCAGTCAATGCCCTCAGAAGGGAAGGGTGGGGGTCCATACAATCGTGGATAGAAAGTTGGGTTAGTTCAAAAAGAACACGAATGGCGGCGACGGCGGCGGTGATGGCGGTTGGGGGGACGGCGGCGGCGGCGACGGCGACGGCGGCTGGTGTGACGGCAGCGGTGGGGTCGGCGGCTGGGATGACGGTGGTGGCGGGGGTGGGGCGGGGTTATGAGGCAAAAGGCGGGTGGCATGAATTGGAAGGCAGTCAATGCCCTCAGAAGGGAAGGGCGGGGGTCCATACAATCTTGGGTAGAAAGTTGGGTTAGTTCAAAAAGAACACGAATGGCGGCGACGGCGGCGGTGATGGCGGTTGGGGGGACGGCGGCGGCGGCGACGGCGACGGCGGCTGGTGTGACGGCAGCGGTGGGGTCGGCGGCTGGGATGACGGTGGTGGCGGGGGTGGGGCGGGGTTATGAGGCAAAAGGCGGGTGGCATGAATTGGAAGGCAGTCAATGCCCTCAGAAGGGAAGGGCGGGGGTCCATACAATCTTGGGTAGAAAGTTGGGTTAGTTCAAAAAGAACACGAATGGCGGCGACGGCGGCGGTGATGGCGGTTGGGGGGACGGCGGCGGCGGCGACGGCGACGGCGGCTTGTGGTAAGCGAGGGTGGTAACGGGGCCGGCGGCTGGGGTGACGGCGGTGGCGGGTTGGCGGCTGGGGTGACGGTGGTGGCGGGGTCGGCGGCCGGGGCGATGGCGGTGGCGGGGACGGAGGCAGGGGTTCCAGCGAGGGAGGCCGGGGCGATGGCGGCATAGGAGCTGGCGGCGAGGGGCTGGGAGGAGATAGGCTTGGGGCCGGGTTGGGCGGCGGTGGAGAGGGTGCTGGGCTGGGCGGATTGGGTGACGGCGGTAAGGGAGGGGAGGGAGGCGCCGGACTAGGGGGCAGCGGCGACGGCGGCGGCGGACTGGTTGGCTGCGGTGACGGCGGCAATGGCATAGGAGGGGACGGGGACGGCGGTGCCGGGCTTGGTGGTGACGGCGGCGATGGTGGCGGTGCGGAATGAACTCGGAGGTGTAGGCGTGCAGGGATAGACGGTCCATGATGGCCTTGGTGGTTGGGACGTCTCGGCGGTTGGGAGGTCTTGGTGGGGTTGGTAGGTCTTGGTGAGATATGACAGATCTTCCTTTTTCCTGCTTAAATGAGGCGGCGGGTAACGGATGTCGGGTAAGTGGTGCTGGGGTGTCCGGCGGGGGCGGGGAAAGAAAGGATTAACCGGGATTACTGGGGGATGGATACTAAATAGGAAAATAAACCAACAATAATTGTCTCGAAGCACCCGTAACATGGTGCAGACAGTCGGTAGAGTCCCGTTAATAGGGATAGAAAGGATAATAAAAATAAATAACACCTATACTACTAGCCAGGCCTTCACAAAGACCGAGCTGCTCTGTTATTTGCTGCCTTTGGTATTTGCTGTGTTCTCAGCTTCACTGCTTGTCCTGCACTGGGCGGGGGGCAACACAGAAATGTTAATACAACGGCAAACTCCGGAACCGCCCGCAGGCAGGAAGTATTATGCATCCCCTGGCAGGGGTGTGCGCATGTGCGTGCATATGTGTGCGTGTGCGTGCATGTCGGTATGTGCCGCCACTGGGCTGAATGGGCTGGGCTGGGGGCTGAGCTGGGGGCTGGGCTGGGCTGGGGGCTGAGCTGGGGGCTGAGCTGGGGGCTGTTGCTGAGCTGCTGACGTGGCTGCTAGCTGTGATGGCCGTGCCAGGGCGAAGAGGCTGGTTATCTCTACCTGTAAAAGCAGGAGATGATAGAATGACGAGTGAGTACAGCTAGCCCAGACGGCTAGAACAAACAAAAGCGACGCACAACATTCTTACCTCACTTCCGAAGTTGATTCTTGGACCGAACTCGCATCCGTTACCAGTGGGGATAGGTTGTCACTCCTGACCCACTGGCAAGCATGCAAGCCCCAAGTCATCCACTTGCTGCCAGGTGACGGTCAACCTGGCCCACCCCTTAAGAGGTGCGATCTCATCCCTAAGGTCCGTGAACCTTAGTACCCATGTGTCCATCAACCGAGGTCCCTTACGTGGTGCAACTCCGTTGGTGATTCAGTCGGTCGCCTCCTTATCTGCCTTCGACAGGGAACCTGTCGAAGGCAGGCCAACCCATCAGGTCTATGACTCAAAAAGCCCTGATGTTATGGTAAGGATCAGAACCGTCATAATCGCCTTCGTGGATGCACCTTCGTGGAACCATTCATCATCCCAATGGATTCGAAATCCATGGGTCAGTGTGTGGGTTTTGGGTAAGAGGGGCGTAATACACCCCTCTACTTAACTCGCATCCGTTACCAGTCGGGATAGGGTTTCACGCCTGACCGTCTGGCAAGCATGCAAGCCCCAATTCATCCACTTGCTGCCAGGTGACGGTCAACCTGGCCCCCCCTGAGAGATATGATCTCACTGGCCATCTCCTGTCATGGCAGGGGGGATAAGTGCAGTTCTGGGCTGCGCAGCTCATATCAATAGGTCCTTTGGCTGAAACCTACAATTTGGTATCGAGCCGAACCCCGTACGGGTTCGAATCCTCCTAATTACTTGTGTAAGCGGTTGATGCGTGTGCATTTGGGAGGCGGCGAGCCCCAGTCATACGCCGTGCGGGTTCGAAACCCAACCGACAATCTAAGTTAAGATATATGGCACGTCAGACATCAGTTTCGGATGGGATTCGACTTGATTCATCCTTCGGAAACTCTGATTTGGCAAGCATGGTATCAACGGAAGCTTTGGAGTTAGCAAGTGCCCCGTCACAGCCCGTTCTTGGAATAATTCTTTGGAAACGAAACTGCGATCATGATGCCAAGGCTGTCATTTCCTTGATCGTATCGAATTGGTGTTGCATCACGAATAAATGCAGGTTTTGCGTCCTCAGTTGAGTATACCTAAAACCCTAAAACCCTAAAACCCTAAAACCCTAATAAATGCATCACGGGCGTACTGCCCATTGAAGGAACCGTACTTGAGGTGTATGTATGAGCGCACATACTCGAAGACAGCATCACGGTCCATGAGGGCAGCCACATGGCGCCTCAACTCAAGAGCCAATTGCTTCTTCTCATTGCCTTGGAGGTTGTTCCCCAGGATGGACAGCAATGCACAGTCTCCTCCACCTCCACATTCTTCTGGCACCGCTTCTGACTGATGTATGCTGAATCCTGATGCCATTGCATCTACACCAGAGTACAAGTTGATTTGTGTCTGTGTGTGGTTGCTATATAACTAAGAAGGGTAGTTGTATTATTATTTTTTTTATATCAAACTACACATCGCTTTCAGAGTATTTCTACTCTTACATTCCCTGGGTGAGGGGTTGATGTGTACATATAGGTTATTGGTGCCTTTCTTATATAGGGTAGCACCTTCCTTACTTCCAGGACAGAGGGCGATGGTGGGTCACTGCATTTTGTGATCTTTCATTTTTTCATTGCCATTTTTTTGCATATAGCATTCTTACAATATTTAATTAAGTAATTGATGTGTCCCTGTGAAACTGGTGTCGTTTAGATCAAAAATCGCTACCTTCGGCAATTTTGATCTTTTTGTACAAAATACTTATAGTTGTATATACTGCACTATGTTGGATTCGATCCCTTGCACTTGAGTGAGTCCTTAGTCTTCACATATATTCATGACATTAATGTAAATTTTCCTAACCATATCGCTATCCTTTGAGGGAGCCGGGATTGTATGAGGCAATCCCGGCTCCCTCAAAGGCTGGTACTTTGGTTAGAGCCTATGAGCCTGAGTGCCTGCTGGGAGCCTAGGTGCCTGCTGATAGCCTGGGAGCCTGGGAGACTGCTGATAACCTGGTAGCCTGGGATCCTGGGAGCCTGGGAGCCTGGGTGCCTGCTGATAGCCTGGGAACCTGGGAGCCTGGGAGCCTGGGAGCATGGGGTCATGGTAGCCTGGCAGCCTTGGAGCCTGGGAGCCTGGGAGCCTGGGAGCCTGGGAGCCTGGGAGCATGGGAGCCTAGGAGCCTGGGAGCATGGGGGCATGGGTTCCTGGCAGCCTTCGAGCCTGGAAGCCTGCTGAGAGCCTGGGAGCCTTGCAGCCTGGGAGCCTAGGAGCCTGTGAGCATGGGGGCATGGGAGCCTGGCAGCCTTGTAGCCTGGTAGCCTGCTGAGAGCCTGGAAGCCTGGGAGCATGGGGGCATGGGAGCCTGGGAGCCTGGGAGCCTGGGAGCCTGGGAGCCTGGGAGCCTGGGAGCCTGGGAGCCTGGGAGCCTGGGAGCCTGGGAGCCTGGGAGCCTGGGAGCCTGGGAGCCTGGGAGCCTGGGAGCCTGGGAGCCTGGGAGCCTGGGAGCCTGAGGGCATGGGAGCCTGGGAGCCTGGGAGCCTGGGAGCCTGGGAGCCTGGGAGCATGGGAGCATGGGAGCATGGGAGCATGGGAGCCTTGGAGCCTGGTAGCCTGCTGATAGCCTGGGAGCCTTGCAGCCTGGGAGCCTAGGAGCCTGGGAGCATGGGGGCATGGGAGCCTGGCAGCCTTGGAGCCTGGTAGCCTGCTGAGAGCCTGGAAGCCTTGCAGCCTGGGAGCCTGGCAGCCTTGTAGCCTGGGAGCCTAAGAGCCTGGGAGCCTGGGAGCCTGGGAGCCTGGGAGCCTAGGAGCTTGGGAGCATGGGGGCATGGGTTCCTGGCAGCCTTCGAGCCTGGAAGCCTGCTGAGAGCCTGGGAGCCTTGCAGCCTGGGAGCCTAGGAGCCTGTGAGCATGGGGGCATGGGAGCCTGGCAGCCTTGGAGCCTGGTAGCTTGTTGAGAGCCTGGAAGCCTGAGAGCCTGGGGGCCTGGGAGCCTGGGAGCCTGGGAGCCTGGGAGCCTGGGAGCCTGGGAGCCTGGGAGCCTGGGAGCCTGGGAGCCTGGGAGCCTGGGAGCCTGGGAGCCTGGGAGCCTGGGAGCCTGGGAGCCTGGGAGCCTGGGAGCCTGGGAGCCTGGGAGCCTGGGAGCATGGGAACATGGGAGCATGGGAGCCTGGCAGCCTTGGAGCCTGGTAGCCTGCTGATAGCCTGGGAGCCTTGCAGCCTGGGAGCCTAGGAGCCTGGGAGCATGGGGGCATGGGAGCCTGGCAGCCTTGGAGCCTGGTAGCCTGCTGAGAGCCTGGAAGCCTTGCAGCCTGGGAGCCTGGCAGCCTTGTAGCCTGGGAGCCTAAGAGCCTGGGAGCCTGGGAGCCTGGGAGCCTGGGAGCCTGGGAGCCTAAGAGCCTGGGAGCCTGGGAGCCTGGGAGCATGGGAGCCTGGGAGCCTGGGAGCCTGAGGGCATGGGAGCCTGGGAGCCTGGGAGCCTGGGAGCCTGGGAGCCTGGGAGCCTGGGAGCCTGGGAGCATGGGAGCCTGCTTAGAGCCTGGGATCATTGGGACCTGGGATCCTTGAGACTGGGAGCTGTGAGCCAGCTGGTATCCTGGGATCCTTGGGACCTGGGAGTGTGGAGACAACTGGGAGCCTGGGAGCCTTGAGACTGGGAGCCTTGAGACTAGGGGCCTGGGAGCCTGCTGGGAGCCTTGTAGCCAGCTGTGAGCCTGGGAGCCTGCTGTGAGCATGGGAGCCTGCTGGGCGCCTGGAAGCCTGCTGGGAGCCTGGGAGCCTGCTGGGAGCCTGGGATCCTGCTGGGAGCCTGGGAGCCTGCTGGGAGCCTGGGAGCCTGCTGGGAGACTGGGAGCCTGGGAGCCTGAGATCCTGCTAGGAGCCTTGGAGCCTGCTGGGAGCATGGAAGCCTGCTAGGAGCCTGGGAGCCTGCTGGGAGCATGGGAGCCTGCTGGGAGCCTGGGAGCCTGCTGGGAGCCTGGGAGCCTGCTGGGAGCATGGGAGCCTTATAAGAGGCTGGGAGTCTGATAAACAGCCTGCATATGGAACGGCATATTATTCCACATAACTGAAAATATGGACTTCAACCCATTGTCTTTGAATTGTCTTACAATTAAAATCAAAAAGTTTTCCGAAAAATATACTATTGCTCCCAACCAGATTCGAACCGGCAACCTTAACTCAACAACAACACATATGGCTAAGTTCCTTAATCAACCATATAAGAATTACTGCATGCCAAATCAGCTAATTGTTTAATAACATTCCTATATGCAGCCCTTAACTAGCTACAGCCCCCTGGCTGTAGCTGTACCACCCCCCAAACTTAAAACGGCCATAACTTCTCCAAAAGGGGGGGTAGTGAGGTATTCTAAAAATATATTCATAATGTACTAATTAAGAGCTTTCCAACGGTGCTTTTCTTTCTCGATTCTATGGTGGAGATCCATGGGAAGACCCCCCTATAAACCCTAAAACCCTAAAACCCTAAAACCCTAAAACCCTAAAACCCTAAAACCCTAAAACCCTAAAACCCTAAAACCCTAAAACCCTAAAACCCTAAAACCCTAAAACCCTAAAACCCTAAAACCCTAAAACCCTAAAACCCTTAAAACCCTAAAAACCCTAAAAACCCTAAAACCCTAAAACCCTAAACCCTAAAACCCTAAAAACCCTAAAACCCTAAAACCCTAAAACCCTAAAACCCTAAAACCCTAAAACCCTAAAAACCCTAAAACCCTAAAACCTTAAAACCCTAAAACCCTAAAACCCTAAAACCCTAAAAAATTCCAAAAAAACCCTAAATTTCAACCCTATTTAAAGTCCTGGAAATGCCAAAAAAATGACCCTAAATGCAATAAAAAAATCGCGCTGAAACGCTATTGGGCACTGTGCAACTTGAGACCCTACTGTGCGTCGCTCGAATGCAACCCTATTTGGGTGTTGCTGAAGTGCAACCCTATTGGGCTTTGCGCGAGTGTTGTTTGGCGCTGCTCGAGTGAAACCCTATTGGGCACGGCGGAAGTGAGACCCCATTGGGCACGTTCGCGCGAATGCAACCGTATTGGGCGCTGTACAAACGTAACTCTATTGGGTGTTGCAAGAGTGCTGTCTGGCGCTGCTCGAGTGAAACCCTGCAGGAGGGTTGGGCCCGCAAAGGCTTTCTCAGGAACCCTGGTGGTGGTCGTGACTACTGACACGGTGCGGGACCTTCACTGAGGGCCGTTGCGTGGTAGACACTTGTTTACCCTGTGTGTGCAACTGCTGTACTATGCTTTGTGTTTTGGATTAGCAAAATTTCCGCTCATTTGCGTTTGCGGAGCGATGTGCTCTGAGCGGCGTGCGAGTGGAAGTTGGACTGATTATTGGAATGCCGGTTCAGAACTTGGAATGCCAACCGCCGGCAGTTGCTATGTGGCAGTTGGTATATAAGGGAATGTGCCATTCCCTTACAATTGTAAATTAAACACAGTTCCTAAAATCAGTGTCTCTTATCTGCTTCTCATTGATGAAGCGGTCATTTTCAAATCCGTGAGTGGCTGGCTGGCTGCGACGAGGGCGAACGGACGTCGTCGGCACAACCGAGCAACCGAGCTGCAGGTGCGTTCTTCGCGCCTCAACAGCGTAGTCATTGCCATTGTCATTTCTTCGCGCACGTCTTAGTTCACGGAAAGCTGATGCGCCTCTCGCTCGGTCGTCCGCAATGTCCGATGGGTCAGCCCACCCATGGTCCCCAACACACATATGCACACGCAATCAGCATCACAGGCTGCGAGACCGCGCGATTGCTCCATGATGCTATTTACTAGCGTCCTGTGCGGCGATGTTGGTTGCGTTCACAGTCTGCACGACGTGTGTGGGGCCGAGACATGTCCCCAGCCGTGGGCATCATGTCCCCCAGCCTGACCTGCCGGCCACCCGCCAGCCACAGGCAACGCAGCGCAACCCGCGCGATTGCTCCATGATGCTATTTACTAGCGTCCTGTGCGGCGACGTTGGTTGCGTTCACAGTCTGCACGACGTGTGTGGGGCCGAGACATGTCCCCAGCCGTGGGCATCATGTCCCCCAGCCTGACCTGCCGGCCACCCGCCAGCCACAGGCAACGCAGCGCAACCCGCGCGATTGCTCCATGATGCTATTTACTAGCGTCCTGTGCGGCGACGTTGGTTGCGTTCACAGTCTGCACGACGTGTGTGGGGCCGAGACATGTCCCCAGCCGTGGGCATCATGTCCCCCAGCCTGACCTGCCGGCCACCCGCCAGCCACAGGCAACGCAGCGCAACCCGCGCGATTGCTCCATGATGCTATTTACTAGCGTCCTGTGCGGCGATGTTGGTTGCGTTCACAGTCTGCACGACGTGTGTGGGGCCGAGACATGTCCCCAGCCGTGGGCATCATGTCCCCCAGCCTGACCTGCCGGCCACCCGCCAGCCACAGGCAACGCAGCGCAACCCGCGCGATTGCTCCATGATGCTATTTACTAGCGTCCTGTGCGGCGACGTTGGTTGCGTTCACAGTCTGCACGACGTGTGTGGGGCCGAGACATGTCCCCAGCCGTGGGCATCATGTCCCCCAGCCTGACCTGCCGGCCACCCGCCAGCCACAGGCAACGCAGCGCAACCCGCGCGATTGCTCCATGATGCTATTTACTAGCGTCCTGTGCGGCGACGTTGGTTGCGTTCACAGTCTGCACGACGTGTGTGGGGCCGAGACATGTCCCCAGCCGTGGGCATCATGTCCCCCAGCCTGACCTGCCGGCCACCCGCCAGCCACAGGCAACGCAGCGCAACCCGCGCGATTGCTCCATGATGCTATTTACTAGCGTCCTGTGCGGCGACGTTGGTTGCGTTCACAGTCTGCACGACGTGTGTGGGGCCGAGACATGTCCCCAGCCGTGGGCATCATGTCCCCCAGCCTGACCTGCCGGCCACCCGCCAGCCACAGGCAACGCAGCGCAACCCGCGCGATTGCTCCATGATGCTATTTACTAGCGTCCTGTGCGGCGATGTTGGTTGCGTTCACAGTCTGCACGACGTGTGTGGGGCCGAGACATGTCCCCAGCCGTGGGCATCATGTCCCCCAGCCTGACCTGCCGGCCACCCGCCAGCCACAGGCAACGCAGCGCAACCCGCGCGATTGCTCCATGATGCTATTTACTAGCGTCCTGTGCGGCGATGTTGGTTGCGTTCACAGTCTGCACGACGTGTGTGGGGCCGAGACATGTCCCCAGCCGTGGGCATCATGTCCCCCAGCCTGACCTGCCGGCCACCCGCCAGCCACAGGCAACGCAGCGCAACCCGCGCGATTGCTCCATGATGCTATTTACTAGCGTCCTGTGCGGCGACGTTGGTTGCGTTCACAGTCTGCACGACGTGTGTGGGGCCGAGACATGTCCCCAGCCGTGGGCATCATGTCCCCCAGCCTGACCTGCCGGCCACCCGCCAGCCACAGGCAACGCAGCGCAACCCGCGCGATTGCTCCATGATGCTATTTACTAGCGTCCTGTGCGGCGACGTTGGTTGCGTTCACAGTCTGCACGACGTGTGTGGGGCCGAGACATGTCCCCAGCCGTGGGCATCATGTCCCCCAGCCTGACCTGCCGGCCACCCGCCAGCCACAGGCAACGCAGCGCAACCCGCGCGATTGCTCCATGATGCTATTTACTAGCGTCCTGTGCGGCGACGTTGGTTGCGTTCACAGTCTGCACGACGTGTGTGGGGCCGAGACATGTCCCCAGCCGTGGGCATCATGTCCCCCAGCCTGACCTGCCGGCCACCCGCCAGCCACAGGCAACGCAGCGCAACCCGCGCGATTGCTCCATGATGCTATTTACTAGCGTCCTGTGCGGCGATGTTGGTTGCGTTCACAGTCTGCACGACGTGTGTGGGGCCGAGACATGTCCCCAGCCGTGGGCATCATGTCCCCCAGCCTGACCTGCCGGCCACCCGCCAGCCACAGGCAACGCAGCGCAACCCGCGCGATTGCTCCATGATGCTATTTACTAGCGTCCTGTGCGGCGATGTTGGTTGCGTTCACAGTCTGCACGACGTGTGTGGGGCCGAGACATGTCCCCAGCCGTGGGCATCATGTCCCCCAGCCTGACCTGCCGGCCACCCGCCAGCCACAGGCAACGCAGCGCAACCCGCGCGATTGCTCCATGATGCTATTTACTAGCGTCCTGTGCGGCGACGTTGGTTGCGTTCACAGTCTGCACGACGTGTGTGGGGCCGAGACATGTCCCCAGCCGTGGGCATCATGTCCCCCAGCCTGACCTGCCGGCCACCCGCCAGCCACAGGCAACGCAGCGCAACCCGCGCGATTGCTCCATGATGCTATTTACTAGCGTCCTGTGCGGCGACGTTGGTTGCGTTCACAGTCTGCACGACCCCGCGCACGTGTGTGTGTGGGGGTTGGTGGGTGGGTGGGTGGGTGTGTCCAGCCATGGTTGTTGCCAACATGTCTGCCCTTGCCCCTCCCCCCCCCCGCCCCGGCAGCAGGGAAGTCGAGATGGATCCGCCGGATCCGCCCGCAGCTCGGGCAAAGCCAAGCACGGAGCGGCGCGCAGCCCTGGGGCCATTGGTCAGTGGGTATGCCCGTGGTTTAAGGGGGGTGGGAGGGGGTCAGACTGTCCACGTGAGCGGTTGCATGCAAGGTTGTGGGTGAGGAGTCCGAGGGAGAGAGGCACGAGGGGGGGGGAGGCAGAGGGGGCGCCGAATGGAATGGAACCCAGAATGGAGGTTGCGTTGCGGGCGCTCGCGCCCCGATGCGTGCTTCGTGGTGGCGGGGGGGGGGAGTGTTTTGGCGTGGGGGCAGGAAGGCATTGGGGAGGGGGGGGGGGCAAGCCCTCTTCCCCGGCGCCGGCCCTTCTCCCCGGCGGCGGTCCGCACATTTTTCTTGCTCCATCTCACAATCTTCCTGCTGCCAATCGATCGTCCCTCCCTCCCTTCCTCCCATCCCTTCCGTCCAATCCATCCCAATGCCCGCACCTTAGGGTGGTCGTTGGGCCGTATGGAACGCGACAGTGCCGACGCCCCATGGGGCCACAGGGCCCTTGAAACTTACGCTGGTGCGGAACCTGACGGAAAGAGAGGCGAGGAACTACCTCGTCGTCAAGCAGGTGGCGACCAAGCTGCAGGAGGAAGGCGCAGCCGTTTCGCAGCGCATGTTGGATGCTTGGGTGGAGGCCAGGCGCAACCTGAAAAAGGTTGTGGTGGGAGACACGGTACTGCTGGGCCGTCTGAAGGCCCTGGGGGCGCTGAAGCCCCAAGCATCCATCGTCAAGCTGGCCAGCTGCGCGGCCGTTCACGCCGCCCTGAGGGGCCATCGCAGCTTGGCGCCCGTGGCGGAGGTGGTGCGACAGCTTGGCCTGCAGCGGCCCAGCCTCAGTGCTGTCGACCCAACTGTGACCCCAGCGCTGCTTGCACGCGGCGAGGCATTTGAGGCGCGTCTGCCGCCTGGTGCACGGAGGGGCGGTCGCGGCATCGGGGGCCCGCCGACACGTGCAGCCGCCGCCGCCAACCAGGCCGCCCCCGCCGCCCCCACCGCCCCCACCGCCACCGCCCCCGCACCCGCCGCCACCGCCGCGCCCGCGCCCGCGCCCGCCCCCGCCCCCGCGCCCGCGTCTACTCCTGCCGCAGCGGCCGCTGCCCGGCCCTTCACCCCAGCGGCCGCTGACGCCAACACCGACGCCACAGTCGCCCCCGCCACCTCAACTCCAACCACCGCCACCACGGCTCCAACCGCCCCCGCCTCTGTTCCCACCGTCGCCACCACTCCCGCCGACGCCGACGCCACTGCGGCGGATGCCGGCCCAAGCAACGCCAGCCCCTCCCCGGCTGCCGCTGCACGCCGGCCCGCAGCGGCCGCCCAGAGTCGCGCCGCCGGTTCCAGTGCAGGGACCGCCGCCACCCCGCGGCATCCATACTACTATCCAGTGGACGTCCCCTTCGCGTCCACGCTGCCCAAAATCGCCTGGGTGGAGGCGCCTGGCCGCATCGGCCTCCTGGCTATGCTAAAAAGCAGCAACCGGGGGATGCCCGCCGCCATGCCCTTGACGGAGGAGCTCGACGATTTCGAGGCGTGGTGCACCGCTCGCTTCAACTTCCTGGAGGGCGGGAAGGGCGGCGTAAGCACGGCAACCTTCCGCGGCATCAACAACACGGTGTCTAAGATGCTGGGGTTCGCGTTTTCCTGCCTCGCCATCCCGATGGCGTACATTTCGCTCCGGTTGTTCAGCAACCAGGTGGGGGGGTGGACGGGTGGACGGGGGGGGTGTGGGTTTGGGGGGATGGCGGGGATGGTGGGGATGGCGGGGGTGCGGGGGGAGGGGGTGGGGAGGGAAGGGGGTTGGGGGGAGAGAAGGGGGTGGGGAGGGAAGGGGTTGGAGAGGGAAGGAGGGTGGGTGGGTGGGAAGGGACAAACCCTTCAACCCTAATCCGATGGGATTGGTTGGCTAGGCCATGCACATGCCCTAACCCCTACTCACTCTACGTTCTGCGTACTGCTCTGCATCCTCACCCACTCAGGACATCCTTGTAAAGTTCATTGACTTCATGGTGAAGCGCTGGGGCTGCAACCATGCACTGGTGGAGATCACCCGGCTCGTAAAGGTGGTCACGTACCTGAAGCACAAGGACGCGGGCGGTCAGCCTCCGTCGCCCGACTCGGCCGCAAAGGTGTGTTGAGAACGGGTACATGATGAGTGTGTCGTGTGTGTGTCGTGTGTTGTTTGGGGCAGATGGGGTGGCTGGGCAGGTGCCTGTTTGATTGCATGCACGGAGGTTGGGAGGAGGGCGAGGGGAAAGGAAAGGGAGGGGGGTGATTGCACATGCTTTCGCGCCCACGAAAGCCGAGAGGGCCAGTGTCCCCGCACGATAGGTCATGGGAACCTGTCCCCACCTTCGCCATCCCGCTCTCCCTCCCCCTCCCCACAGGTTGGCCACTGCGGGAGGCTGGTGGGCTGGCTGCACAACATCCAGCGCCAGCTGCGACGTGATTACCCGACCGCGCCACCTCAGGCACCACAGCCGGCGGCAGGGGAGGGCGGCAGCGGCAGCGGCGGCGGCGGCGGCGCGGGTGAGGACGAGGGTGACGCCGATGACAACGGCCTCCCCAGCATGTCGGAGGTGCTCTCGTTTGTGGTGACCCTGAGGTGCCGCGCTGACAGGGTGCTGGCGCGCGACCTGGGGGCGCTCGGCAGCGGGCCGGTCAGCTACGAGGCCGCCGTACTGCAGATGCACGCGCTGCTGACCGAGTTCCTGTCCGGTGTGTACATGCCGCCCATGCGCATGAGCAGCCTCTGCACCTTGATGGTGCCCGGCCAAGACACATGCCAGGAGCAGGACTGCGGCCGGCAAGGCTGCCGGGGCAACAACCTGATGGATGCCCGCGAGCCCAGCCTGGCTGACCGACCGCCGCCATCGGGCCCAGCTTCGAGCAGCAAGCGGCCTCAGCCATCATCGACCGACCCGGCGTCGATCAGCAGCGGCAGCGGCAGGCGGCTGGTGGTTGAGATAACGCACCACAAGACGGAGCGCTTCTCCCGCAACCAGCCGCCGCTGCGCCTGGTGCTACCGGCCGAGCTGTCCTCATCGGTCCGGCAGTACGTCCAGTACGCCCGGCCCGTCCTGATGCGCCGTGCCGCGCGCGAAGACCACGACGCCCCACCCTACCTTCTCATCTCCAGGAACGGTGCACCGTTCGCCGGCAGCCCCGTCCAGTTCGCGGTGGAGTGGCAGTGGATGCAGGCGGCCTACGGTCCACCGTGGCGCCGCTTCCCGCCCCAGAAGTTCCGACACATATACGCGACAGGTGCCGTCCAGGGTTTGGTGCAGGAGGTAGAGGACCGCCGGGCGAAGCTGCAGGCCGACGCCAAGGCCATGGGCAACTCGCTCCGCGTATGGGACACGCACTACGTGCAGCGACAGGATGACATCCTGGGACAGGCGGCGATCCGACGGCTGCAAGCATGGCGGGACGCGGAGCTGCAGCGGCAGGGGCTGCGGGCCGGCAGCAGCATGGAGCAGTCAGCCGCCGCGCGGACACACCCCGGCTCCTCCGCTGCAGGGGCCGGGGCTGAGGCCGCGGCCATGGCTGGCGGTGACGGTGCGCCCTCTGCGCCTCCGGCACCGGTGCCCAGCTGGCTGGGACGGCAGCCCGCGAGTGCACACACGCCGCCGCCGCCGCCGCCAGCGGCCTCGGGGGTGGGGGCGGGGACGAGGGGAGGAGGGGACGAGGGAACGAGGGCGGGGGCGGGGCCGGCCTCGGTTGCGGGGGCGGGACCGCAGCCCGTACGCACGTCGCCGCCTGGCGGGTGGATGGGGGCACACCGCCATGGTGGCGGAGAGAGCGACGGAGCGCGCCGTCACCGCCGCCACAGCAGCATCGGCCTCCTCGGCAGCAGCAGCAGCAGCGAGGGCGAGGGCGAGGGGCTGGAGCCGCTGCCGCCCCCGCCGCCGCCGCCGCCGCCGCCGCCGTCACCGCCGCCGCCAAAGCGACAGCGTACGATGGCAGGCAGTTGGCAGGATAGCACCCTGCCCCAGTGGGGCCTCGGCGGCGGTCACACGATTGGTGCGCGCAGTGGGTACCTGGCGGGCGCGGATGGATTTGGTGCAGGCCCGGCGGTGGGTGCCTTGTCGCGGATGAACGGCCGGCAGGACGGCAGCGGGGCAGCGGAGATGACACGGCAGCTGCAGCGGCAGGGGCTGCGGGCCGGCAGCGGCATGGAGCAGTCAGCCGCCGCGCGGCCACGCCCCGGCTCCACTGCAGGGGCCGGGGCTGAGGCCGCGGCCATGGCTGGCGGTGACGGTGCGCCCTCTGCGCCTCCAGCACCGGTGCACCGCTGGCTGGGACGGCAGCCCGCGAGTGCACGCACGACGCCGCCGCCAGCGGCCTCGGGGGCGGGGGCGGGGACGAGGGGAGGAGGGGACGAGGGAACGAGGGCCGGGGCGGGGGCGGGGGCAGGACCGCAGCCCGTACGCACGTCGCCGCCTGGCGGGTGGATGGGGGCACACCGCCACGGTGGCGGAGAGAGCGACGGAGCGCGCCGTCACCGCCGCCACAGCAGCATCGGCCCCCTCGGCAGCAGCAGCAGCAGCAGCGACGGCGAGGGCGAGGGCGAGGGGTACCTGGCGGGCGCGGTGGGTGCCTTGTCGCGGAGGAACGGCCGGCAGGACGGCAGCGGGGCAGCGGAGGTGGCGCGCCCGGTTGGAGGTGGGAACACCGCCAGGGAGGAGGGCGGCGGGCAGGGGGAGATGGAGATGAGAGGGGCACGTGATGAGCTGTCGTGGGACTGGGAGACGGATTCGGGGGCAGGGGAGGAGGAGGGAGGATGGGAGCAGGGGCAGGAGGCGGAGGTGGAGGAGGCGGAGGCGGAGATGTGGGGGTGGGACGACGGGGGCGTGGAGGAGAGAGTGAAGTGGGAGGGACGGGTGGGCGCGTGGGAGGAGGAGGACGAGGCGGAGTGATGGCACTTGGCGACACTGGCGAGTTGACAACCTGGCATTACACCGGACGGGTGTGTCCTGACCTATGTTCCCTGGGTATAAAGTTGGCGGCATGCCACGCTGCGACCGTTCTTGCGCTGGAAGCGGCACGCCGCACCGTGACAGGCACGCAGGCAGCAGTATGGGCCCCTTGAGGACAGAGTTTCAGGATTTGTGAGCGCAGCGCGATGCGGCCGCCGCCAAACCGTGCTTGTATTATTAATATGTTCTTCATGATTGACCCTGGTTTGCTCCGGCCGGGAGCTGAAGACACAAGCGCTGCGAGGGCGCACGGCTCTGCCGCGCGGATTTGGTACGGCAAACGGCACATGCGTCTGTCATCAGACTGCGATTGTAAAACTCAGAAGCCGGGGTCTCTCAATCAATCATACCCGTTCCACATAGAATATATACTATATATATTTAGTACGTTAAACTCTAGCCACTCAAACCCACCAAGCCTTTTCATTGTGTGACAAGCATGCACGCGACAACCGCATCGAGGCGGCCCGCTTGTGGAGTCAAGGAGGCACAGGACAAGGCGGAGAAGGCCATCTATGCATGCCAGGTGCGTCGAAGTTGCATCAACGATAAAACTTATTGCGAAAGTCATTGGGGTCTTGCGTTCGTTGCTCCACACCGGGCGCACCCACTCTCGCAATTACTTCATTCCCTATGCAGGCAGCGGTTGGTGGCGACGAGGGCACCTGTGGGCTGTCCGGCTCGCTGACGGCCGCGAGTCTCGGGAATGTGCTCAGCATTTTGACGAAGGAGGCGGCCTTAGGCGGACGCAGCGTTGTCGTCGACGTTGGCGCCAGTATTGGCAAGTAAGTATATATGATGGCATGTCATGCGTGCCAGTAGCCGGTCATGTCGCTTGTTGCCTGCTGTCGTCGCGGCGGCCATCGATGTTGAGCCGATCGTCTCACTCCAGCCCGGCCCCACATCGGGCCACCAGCAGAGCGTGACGCGGGTGATTTATGGTCCATGGTATTGTGTTAAATCAGACTGAGCAACGTATATTGTTGCGTTCGTAAAGTTTTTCAAGTTCAGTCCTGAACAGCTCCACATGTAGGGGTCTCAGTAGGCACCGGCACCGAACAGCCCACCCGTTGGGCGTGCAACCGCGCTGGGCCACCCATGGCAACATACACATGCATCATATGCGGCAACACATTGACCGTTCTGCGCCCCCCGCAGGTTAACCACACATTGAGGTTCGCGTGTTAACCCCACCCCCCCTGCTGACACCACCCCAACTGCAGACTCCTGGTGCAGTGCATGGCCCAGGTCAAGGTCGCCGCGGCCATCGGGATTGAGATATGCGACAAGAAGGTGGACAAAGCCGAGGCGGTGCTGCAGATGTCTTGCGCGGCGCTGAAGGACATGGGTGGCCGCGAGAAAGACATGAAAGTCATATGTGGCAGCGCCGGGCAGGTGTGGGTGGGTGGGTTGTAACCGACATGGAAGTGTGCGCCTGTGTCAAAGCAAGAGGCTTGATGTGAAGATGAGCATCTGGATTCGAAAAACCCAGAATCTCACGGCCAGTTTTGTCATCCGGGCACCCATTTCACTCTCCTACAGCCCAGCCCCTCTGTCCCCCTCTCCCTCCACCCTCTCCCTACACGCAGGTCGGTGCGCTGTCGCCACCGCCGACCCACTTCTTTGCGTTTTGGCAAGGTTTCAACCCACGAGACAAGCACACCGTGGCGGACCTTGTAATGCGGCACAGCAGCCGGAGGGTAAGCTGGGGCTCTAGGGTGCGACCAGCCCCAGGGAAGTGCAAATCGCGCATCTGCCTTCTCATTCCATTTAATAGCATCCTGTGCAGCGCCGCTGGTTGCGTTCACAGTCTGCACGACGCACGTGTGTTTGTGCGTGTGTGTGGGTGTCTGTGTGTCTGTGTGTGTCTGTGTGTGTGTGCGTCCAGGGAGGGGGGGAGCCCGCTTGACACCTGCTTGCTCGACCTTCCCACAACCCCGCTGTCAATCTTCCCTTCTTCCAGGCTGTTGTCATAATCCAAGAACACAAGAAGCGGGACATCGAGCAGGAGATGGAGCTGTACGGCTTCCGCGGCCTCCGACTGCTGGACACAGTACCGGTTACCATGAGCGGGAGTAAGTTCGGGGAATTGGGTCAAGAGGGTGATCCGGCTTGGGGCCATTCTCTCCGGTAGCCTACTGGGTCCATGGGAAGGCGAGGGTGGTTTAGAGTGTGTAAGGCGGGAACAGGGATGGTCTACTCCAGACACATCCCCAGACCCCCGAAGGCTAACAATGCCAAACCCTTTGTCATCCACACCCAGGCAACCACACCAAGCATGCACACATCTTCATCGTCGAGGACTGGTTGCCAACAGGTGCAGGACGCCTGGAGGACCTCAGCGATGAGGGGAGGCCCTCCTGGTGGTACCGCGCATGGGAGGAGATGGCGCAACAACGCAAAAAGTTGGAGCAAGAGGCGGCATGGGGTGCCGGCCTCGCGGCCGGCCAGAACCTTAGGCTGACCGCAAACGAGCTCTTCGCAGCCAGGCTCGCGTACCGGGCGCCAAGCGTCTTGAGTGAGATCGAGGCCGAGTTGGAGGTGCGCGGGGTGGTATGTGGTACGCTAATTAAAGTATTAGTATCACGTCAAGCCAGGGACGGGGTTAAGAGGCCTTCCGCTCAACCCACACGTGGGGACTATCCTCTTGCTCTAGCTGTGATTGCCGTGATTGCCGCACGCATTGCTGCCCCTTGTGCAACCCAACGTGCCTGTCTGCCTGCCTGTCTGCCTGCCTGCCATGCAGTACCGGCCAGTGCCCTTCGCGCCGCCTGGCTACGAAGTGAATGCGCACGGCTCCGTGCGCCGTGAGCGTACGCACGCGCCGCTGTGGGCGTACCCCTTGCACGACGGCCACTGGTATGTGCAGTTCTCGACCGACAGCCCAGATAAGGTGGTGTTGGCCGTACGGATCCTCGTCGCGGTTGTCTTCATTCCGGACGCCCTGGAAACACTTAAGCTCGACGAGAAGGGACGTCAGCAGCGTGGCGGCTGCACCCCGCGCGTGTTTCACAGAGACGGCGTGAAGAGCCACAATCGTGTGACGAATCTGGTTCTGCGAACGGCTGGCGCAAGCAGCGTCGACGAGGAGGCGGGCGCTGCTGACGGCCGCGCGGACAACGACAACAACAGCGGTGGGGGCAGCAACGGCAGCAAGCACCAGCGCGATCCCAGTCCTGGCGGCGGCGTCCGTCGCAGCCGTCGACTGAAGAGCATGTGAGGAGCCGAACTCTCCAACATCGAAGATCTAATAATACCCGGTGTTTTTCAACACCACAAATGCCTAAAGGACAAACGCAACCACCACCTCCCGATCAATGAAGCGGTGGAGGCCTCAAGGCTTGTGTGGATGGAAGAGATCTGGATGCCGGCTTCGGGCTTGGTCTGGCTTCACGCTGTGAGCTTAACGGACGCAGCAGTAAAAGCCCCTCCCAGGGCGCGACCCTGGCATACGGAGCCTGTATGGAGTGCCGTACGGCACTCCATACCGCTCAAAAGGGCAAGATACGACAATGGATGGAGCCACTGCAGCGTTGGACGGGGGAAGAGAAGCCACACCACACCACACAAGCGGGGGGAACCCGACCCACACATACACACAGGAAGGCAAGGCAAGGCAAGGCATGGCAGGCACTCCACATGGTGCCCGTAGCTTCGGAGGGTAAGAAGGGAGAGGACAGAGCATAGGTCGGGCTGGCAGCCAGGCAGGCAGACAGCCAGGCCGGCACTGTACTGCACTGTCGGGCTTCAAGCTGTGAGCTTAACCCCTTACGCAGCAGAAAAAGCCCCTCCCAGGGCGCGACCCTGGCATACGGAGCCTGTATGGAGTGCCGTACGGCACTCCATACAGCTCAGAAGGGCAAGATACGACATTGGATGGAACCACTGCAGCGTTGGACGGGGGACTGGGAGCCACACCACACCACACCACACCAGCCCAGCCCAACCATCCATCCGGACGGGGGAAATATGAAGAGGGGACGGGGGAAGGGAAGCCACACCAGCAGCCCAACCATGCATCCAGCCTGCCAGCCAGCCATCCATGCAGGCCCTCAGGCTTCCGCATCAGGCCAGGCTGCGCCATAAGGCAGGCACAGCCACACCACACCTGCGGAGGGCAGGGTATATGGGTTGAGGGGAGGGGGCAGGGGTTGGGTGGGGGGCGGTGGGCGGAGAGGGGAAAAGTGGGGCTAATGGGGAGGAGAGGGGGCGTGGGGGAGGGACTCGGCCCACACATACACACAGGCAAGGCACGGCAAATTACGGCAAGGCAAGGCGCACTCCCCATGGTGCGGAGGGGGAGGGAGGAGAAGAGGGCTGGTGGGGGAGGGACTCGGCCCACACATACACACAGGCAAGGCACGGCAAATTACGGCAAGGCAAGGCAGGCACTCCCCATGGTGCCCCGGAGCCCGGAGCTTCGGAGGGTAAGAAAAGATAGGACAGCGCCTTGATCGGGCTGACAGCCAGGCAGCCAGGCAAGGCACTGTACTACACCGTACGGCACGCGCACCCGTCCCTCCGCAGAACACAAGCAGCACTGCACCCCTCCTCCGGTGACTCACCATGGGCCAGTGGCTGAGACGGGCTGAGGGAAGGGACGGAGCGGGGGAAGGGAAGTCACATCACACCACACCACACCACACCAGCCCAGCTCCAACCATGCATCCAGCCCAGCCTGCCAGCCATCCATGCAGGCCACCAGGCTTCCGCCTTCAGGCCAGGCTGCGACACGCCATCACGCCGATGCACAGCAGCGCCATGCTGCGGAGGGCAGGGTATTTGGGCGGAGGGGGAGGGGGCAGGGGTTGGGTCGGTGGGGGGGCGGAGGTAGGGTGCGGAGGGGGAGGGAGGAGAAGAGGGCTGGTGGGGGAGGGACTCGGCCCACACATACACACAGGCAAGGCACGGCAAATTACGGCAAGGCAAGGCAGGCACTCCCCATGGTGCCCCGGAGCCCGGAGCTTCGGAGGGTAAGAAAAGATAGGACAGCGCCTTGATCGGGCTGACAGCCAGGCAGCCAGGCAAGGCACTGTACTACACCGTACGGCACGCGCACCCGTCCCTCCGCAGAACACAAGCAGCACTGCACCCCTCCTCCGGTGACTCACCATGGGCCAGTGGCTGAGACGGGCTGAGGGAAGGGACGGAGCGGGGGAAGGGAAGTCACATCACACCACACCACACCAGCCCAGCTCCAACCATGCATCCAGCCCAGCCTGCCAGCCATCCATGCAGGCCACCAGGCTTCCGCCTTCAGGCCAGGCTGCGACACGCCATCACGCCGATGCACAGCAGCGCCATGCTGCGGAGGGCAGGGTATTTGGGCGGAGGGGGAGGGGGCAGGGGTTGGGTCGGTGGGGGGGCGCGAAGGGGGGGAGGGGGAGGAGGAGAGGGGGCGTGGGGGAGGGACTCGGCCTTCGCATACACACAGGCAAGGCAAGGCAAGGCAAGGCAAGGCAAGGCATGGCAAGGCAAGGCAAGGCACGGGAAGGCAAGGCACGGCAAGGGAAGGGAAGGGAAGGGAAGGGAAGGGAAGGGAAGGGAAGGGAAGGGAAGGGAAGGGAAGGGAAGGGAAGGGGGAAGGGAAGGGGGAAGGGAAGGGAGATAGAAAATGATACCGCAGCGGGAAGGGGGAAGGGCGGAGGGGGAGGAGAGGGCTGGTGGGGAGGAGAGGGCTGGTGGGGGAGGCACTCGGCCTTCGCATACACACAGACAGTGGCAGTGGCAGTGCAGTACAGTGCGGAGGGGTGGGCTGGTGGGGAGGGGAGGGCTGGTGGGGAGGAGAGGGCTGGTGGGGAGGAGAGGGGGCGGAGAGAGAGAGAGAGAGAGAGAGAGAGAGAGAGAGAGAGATGCTGCGGAGGGCAGGGTATTTGGGGGTGGGGGGGGGGGGCGGGGGTGGGGCGGGCGCGGGGGGGGGCCGCGCGGGGGGGGCGGCGCGGGCGGGTGGGGAGGAGAGGCGGCGGGGGAGGCACTCAGCCTTCGCATACACACAGGCAGTGGCAGTGGCAGTGCAGTACAGTGCGGAGGGGTGGTCGGAGGGGGGGGCGCGAAGGGGGGGCGGAGAGGGCTGGTGGGGAGGAGAGGCGGCGGAGAGAGAGGCGGCGGAGAGAGAGAGAGAGAGAGAGAGAGAGAGAGAGAGAGAGAGAGAGAGAGGAGATAGAAAAGAGAGAGAGATGCTGCGGAGGGCAGGGTATTTGGGTTTGGGGGAGGGGGCAGGGGTTGGGTCGGTGGGTGGGCGCGAAGGGGGATGAGAAGGGGAGGAGAGGGGGCGGAGGGGTGGGGCGGAGGGAAAGGGAAGTGGCAGTGGCAGTGGCAGTGGCAGTGGCAGTGGCAGTGGCAGTGGAAGGGAAGTGGCAGTGGAAGGGGAAGTGGCAGTGGAAGGGGAAGGCGAAGTGGAAGGGGTTCGGGGACAGCTGCTGCGTCTGCGGCTGTGTCACTCTTCCAAAGCAACCCACATTGCAAGCCCAACCCACATTGCAAGCCCAACCCACATTGCATTGCACGATCGACGCGCCGAGGAAGCCGCGAGGTCCAGCAGGGCTCCACCTTCCTGCACGTCGTTTAGGCAAGCAAGCAAGCAAGCAAGCAAGCAAGAAAGTCAGCAAGCCAGCCAGCCAGCCAGTCAGTCAGCAAGCAAGCCGTGTGCAGCATCACCTCGCGAGATGCCCGGAGCCCAGCCCGCAATTCCGCAGTTCCTGACAACAGCTTATCCTACCTACTGATCAAGAGAAGAAGATCACTACGGAAAAGGCCCAGCTCAAGCAGAGGTGGACGCAGCGGAGAGTCGAGGTTGCCGTCAGTCATTGAAACTTATGGTACCAAACTAAACCTCGCTAAGTATTGTTACTATCAAGAAAGAAAGGTAATAGCAGAAGTTGTAATATTATTGTCTGCAAAGCGTTTCTGCACAGTCCAAAAGTTTGCTCACCCCTCCGCAGTACGGCGCACCACCAGAAAAACGACCTCGCGAGCCCGGACCCTTCCCGAGCCCTCAAACAAATTATTGCCGTGAGGCCCACACAGGACCATAATTTGCGCAAATTTTACCATAAAATCCAGCATATCACAATTCATATGTCCAAAATTAATCCGCGTGCTGTGCACAAGCCTGGCTGCCAGCAAAATGTTAAGATGCCAATCAAGGGCCTTGCACACCCAGGCGTGCCCACGCCAGATCTCACCAGGCGCCACGTTTCAGCCCGAGACCCCGCTGGAGGACACCTTCAGCATGACTAGGCGCACATTTTAAATGGGGTGTTGGCGGCCTGGCACCCTGCCCCAGGGCCGTTCCGTGCCTGTCCTACCCCAGATCTTTTGGACGTAGTATTCCTTTTGCGCATCTGCTTCGGCAGAGTTATTATGAATAGCTTGAAAAAAATTATGGCCGGGTGGGTTTCTGCTATGGTGTCGTTTTTTTTGTGGGTTGGGTCGTTGCGCCCCGCTGGCTGGCCAGTCCAACGGCTTAGTCAACCGCCCGCCCTGCCCTGCCCAAAACATTCTCTCGACCGGCACAGCACCACCGCTTATCATAATAATAATAATAGTAGTAACACATGATATATATCTTCTACTATATATGATTGCTACTTGGCTGCTTGCTTATTTGACTACTAGATAGCTCGATCGGTAGCTGCTGCTATCAAACTCGGGCGGCTGCTTTACTTTTGATCGCGCGCGCGGCATCATCATCATCATCGTCATCATCATCATCATCATCATCATCATCATCATCATCATCGCGAGAGGGCACGATTTGCTTTTGTCTCGTGCGTCGCAGACAGGCAGGCAGGCAGGCGGGAAGGCAGCAGCAGCAGAGCAGATACAGTAAAACAGGCGCACATACAGCTTTGCCGCAGAGACAGACATGGCGCAGCAGCAGCAGCAGCAGCAGCAGCAGCAGCAGCAGCAGCAGACAAACGACTGCTGCTGGCGCTCCTCCGCCAATTTGCAAACGCCGTCGTCGCAAAAGCTGCCGCTGCTGCAGCTTGGTTCGCCTGCAGCAGCAGCAGCCGGCCGCTTCCTGCCCAAGCACGCGATTGCCTCGCCGCCCAAAGGGCGCGCTCGCGGGCGTTCCGGCAACCGCTGCCGGCGGCACCGTGATGATGGTGGTGACCACCGCGGCCAGCAGCAGCACCCTCCCCGCAGCAGCATCCCCATCCTCGCGTCGCCGTCGCAGCAGCCACCTCATCAGCAGCAGCCACCTCATCAGCAGCAGCCACCTCATCATCAGCCTCCGCGGCCGTCCCCGCCGTCGCAGCCGACACCGCGGCGGGCGGGGTTGACGGCGCTCTCGCCAAGCGGTGTGTCCGGCGCAGCAGTGTGCACCGCTGTCCACTGGCTGCAAGAGCTCCGAGGTGGCCGCTACGGCCACGAACGCTGCTGCCGCTCCTGCCGCTCCTGCTGCTGCTTCCACCGTAGCCTTCGCCCTTCTCCGCCGACGCCGCACGCCCGCCACGCTGTCGCCCAAGCGGTGCGCCTGCTGGCGGACATGGGCGCGGCGCTGCCAAGTAAGCGCCGCCGCGTCTCGCTGGACGACGCGCCGTCCTTCCTGCACGCGGCGCTGTGGCTGGTCAAGGCCACGGGCGGCACCGTCACGCTGGTCGTGGCGGAAAACGCGCTGCTCGTGATGCAGCCGCCCGTCGACGAAGCCGCGCCGCTGCGGTCACCCTGCCTCGAGCCGCTGGCGCCTGCTGCGGAGGAGAAGGAGGACGAGGAGGAGGACGAGGAGGAGGACGCGGCGGTGGCGGCGGCGGCGGTGGCGACTGCGACGTCGGCGACTGCGGCGGTGGAGAAGGAGGCGGCGGCGATGTACGGCGACTGCGACGGCGACGCCGGCGACTACTGCGACGTCGACGGCGGGCAGGCTGCGCACTGCTCCCAGGGCGGCGGCGAGGCGGGCTGCGAAGGTCATAGCCGATGCAACGGCGGGTGGCCGACGCCCCTGCCACCGCCACCCTCTCAAGCGCAAGGCGGACGACGTGGTGGAGGCGGCGGCGGCGACGGCGATGGCGATGGAGACGGCGACGGCGACGGAGAAAGAGCAGGACGACGCGGTGCAGCTGCGGCAGCGTCGGGTGGCGATGGAGTTGGCGGTGAAGGCCGCGCAGCGTGCCGGCCACAGCTACTTTACACCCGCCCGCGTTCCCCGGGCCGAACGCGGTGCTGACGTCGTCCTCCGCGGCGGCCACACTGCGCTGTGGGTTAGGCGTGGCGGGGCGGTGCAGGTGGATGCGGAGGGGGCGGCGGAGGCATGGGTGTGGGCGCACCGGGCCTCGCTGTGGGCGGTGGGTGGTGCACCCGAGGGGGGCTGTGTGCGCGTGCCGCTTGCGCCCACGGCGGCGGCGGTGGCGGCAGTGGCGGCGGCGGCGGGTTCGGGCGCTGGTGCTGGTGGCGGGGGTGGTGGCGGCGGGGGTGGCGGGGGTGGTGGTGGCGTCGGCGGGGGTGGCGGCGGCGGGGGTGGCGTCGGCGGGGGTGGCGGCGGCGGGGGTGGCGGCGGCTGGAAGCATGTGGATGCTCGCGAACACGCAACGACAGCAGCCGCCGAGGGTACGCAGAAGGAAGCCGTAGCCATGCACATTTGTGACAACGCACGATGCATCAACCCGCTGCACCTGCGGTGGGGATTTAGGTCGGTTAACGCCGCCCGCTCCACGGCGGCGCACGAGTGGCTGCTGGAGTGCGCGAGTGTGCCTGCCCGTGAACCCGTCACCTCGCCGGGGCCCGCAGAGTCGGCGTGGCTGCCGGGGCTGGCGGCCCGGCCGCAGCGTGAAGCCGTTCCGCTTGCTGTGGCCTTTGCGGCACCGCCCCCACCGCGCGCCGTCGAGCTGGGCGATTAACTGTGCGTGTTTGTGTGATTGTGCGTGTTTGTGCGTGTTTGTGCGTGTTTGTGCGTGTGTGTTTGGTGCAGTTGGGGGCACGCAATATGGGTGGGGCAAGGCGGGGGGGGGGGGGGGCCCCCCGACGACACCCCTGTACATGAGTGCACGCAGTGCCACACACACACACACATCCCCCACTGCCCCGGCTGTTTGGGGGGCTCGGCGACCGGTCAATGCGGGCCGGCGCCCGCGCGCCGCGGTTATTCGGGGTGCTACGCAAGTGGAGAGGGTGGTAGGGCGGCGTGCGGTGCGGGGTGGGGCGCGGAAGGCGCAGAACCGTGGCCGAAACCCCCCGCAATGAGTACTCCCTAAAAACCCTTAAAGGTCATACCTCCTTCAAAAAGGGGGGTAGTGAGGTATCCTAAATACATATTATTAATCCACCCCTGAAGATCTTTCCAAAAGTGCTTTTGTTACTCGATTCTATGGAGGAGAATCATAGGAAGACCCCCCTTAAGGTTTTTGGGGTCTGGGTGCGACCCTTATACTAATTTCCACTTACCCTTAAACGTTGTGATTAGGTCCTGTATAACCCGCACCGACCACAGGGGCTGCATGACCAAACTGGGCTCTGACGATCAGCTCCTCACTCTGGATGTATGCTCCATGGGTCCACAGTTTTGCCTGCTGAGGGGACGACACCAGAGACCAGCATACATGGCCTAAGCATTACACAGCACCTCTTCATCAGGGACCAAGAAAGGGCAGTTTGTATAGTTGCGGAAATCTGCAAATGGGTCACCATCTGCAAATCTTAACCCCAACACAACCTACTTGTCTACATAACTCAAAAATTGAATATAATCTGGTGAAATGGGAATGCACTGCCATCACTAAAGGGGACACCACAAATGGTTACCACCCCAATAAGGGCAATGCACTAGTATGAATCCCCCGTCAATCCCCGCCCTCCCCTCACCTTGAAATATAAGTAGACGTAGAATGGGCCCAACCTAAGGTGAGGAGTCATGACTGGATGGTCTCAAAGGACAACTGGCCATGCAGGGCTTTTGACTAATCCATCCCCAGCACCAGTGCACCATGCACACATGGAGGCTGATGAGAATCCCAGACGAACAGAACAAAATGGCACATGATAGCAACAGCAACACAGATGGGATACCAGATCCTCAAGGTGACCCAAGGACAATGTCTCCCATGGCAGAAGTACATTGATATCAACAACAATCAACCAGGTCATAACCCTGACTAGGACAACATTCCACCGGCAGGTTGATACACTATCCACAGCAGATTGGTGAACCCTGAAGGCCCATGTGCACACACTGTTATGAACCATGGGATGGAAACCTAACCAGGACATACCTGAAGGAGTTCAAGCCACCGGGCTGGCAATAGTGTACGATCCCTAGGGTTGCTGTGTCAGCCACATGTTGGCCAGTGCTCCTCCGCCCCTCAGCTGCAGCCTGTGGCTCAGGTATTATCTATTTAGACACCCAGCAGCAGAAACATCCGGATGAACACTCTTGGATTGCAACTGTTGGTGTCTTTCGTTGATTGTGAAGGATGCTGGACACCTCCTCCTGTGATATCAGGACAGTGGATGGGGGCACGCACCTAAGTTCAAGGAAATCCATTAGTGGAGGCAGGCTTATGATTCATTCATGACACACCTCATGAGCACGCGTTCACGATCGCATTTCCTCGCAAATTGCAAGTCGCAATTTCAATGTGCACGAACAGAGTCGCACACGCTCCACTATGCTCCACAACGCCATAAGTCACGCACGTGCACCATCACATTTTCGCTGCAAGCAGCACGTCGCAAGTTGCAATTTAACGTGCGCGATTAAAGTCGTGCACGCGTCCTTGTGCACGTGCAATGCAACGCCGCGCTCCGCTACACTACGCTACATACGCTGTGCAACACAACGCCCCCCTAAGTAGCACGCGTACATGATTGCATTTTCGTTGCAAGTCACAAATCGCGTGCAAGTGTATGCACAATTGAAGTTGCGCGCGCACCTCCTCGTGTGCAAAGCAACGCAACACAACACAACGCTACGCAACGCCAACGGATGGAACGGGCGCTATGGCATCCCGCGCCCGAAAGGGTGCGCGCTTGTATGTACTCGCAACCGTTCACGGGCCGGTCCGCCCATCACACACTCTGAGCGAGTGAAGCCGTTCCCCAACCCAACCCAATCGCTCTCGCCATACATTCTGCTGAAAGCAATGAACCCTGCCACACTTACATTACGAGCCTCCGTCGAGTACTTGACTGGACGGCGTCCATCCCTTCACATCCCAACTGCCATGCTGGCACCGCCCTCTCCTGGACACCTCTCCAATGGGTGCGCGCGCAAGCGGGTAAAAAGTATGACTGTCAAGCCACCCGCTACTGCGGTTACTTCCTGTAAGCAAGCAAGTGCGACATACAACCGTTCCATGGCCGAGCGGAGCGACACTTCATTATTCCCTGGCGCTTCCTGTCAAATATGCGCTTTGGTACAGTGTTAATGGCGCCATGTAAACAAACGGACAAGTGCAAAAGATGAAAGATGGCGATAAGGAAAGGCAGTGCCTTAGGGCCGCCGCGACCTTCCATGCACTCACCAGCACAACGCTAGCTCCAAATGATTGTAGGCCACTAGCAGGGCTGTCAAACTACTGCACGATGCGAACTGAGTGCAATCCTATTTATCAAGAACTCTGGCGACATGCGCTGAGGAATGTAGCATGAAGAAGCTAACCGAACTATTTGGACAGGTTTTGTCATTGCATTACATCTTTTAAATAAATTTGATAAACTGTCCACAAAAAGCTTCAGCTCATCAAACATTAGAGCTGCTCGAGAAGAACTTAATATCCTACGGGCAACTTGTTACATATGAGCTACTTGCTATAAACAACTTGCTACGATTAACTACAAGCAACTTGCTATCTGAAGAGGGTTTTGCATCAAGTGAAACCTTACAGTGGGGTACCGTACAAAACAAGTGGACGAAGGTGGATGACTCAGCAGCCGTACCAACCGCGCGAGGACGCTCGCACGCTCCAAGCTTCAGCCAGACGTGCAAAGCGCAACCGAAACCTCCTACAATTCTCCGGCTAAGTCAATACTATACCTGCGGGAATTGACTGGGCCTAAAAAATGCGCATTTTTATGCTGAGCCAACGACCTGCAGCGCTGTATCAAATCCCTGCTGGTCCGTCCGAAGACACACTTGGGATTCACGAACGATACGTCGCCAACACCCTGCCCGATCGTACGACCTCGACATGTCAATGTGCATCGTACAAGGTGCGTGTTTGCCAGCACTCGAACTCTACAACACAAGGCGGGCCGGCACAAGCACGTCACACGATGCTTCAAACAGCTGTGCGGTCAGCTATGGAACGCCAAGCTTACGAGCCACTTTAAGGGTTTGGCACCTGGTACAAGTTCAGCACCATACCACGTGGGGGCGACAGATACTGCCGCAGCTATCGAGGGCCCAGCCCCGGCAAATGCATCGTGCGCGTGCCTGGCAAGTGGCAACACCTACAAATGAACGAAACTAACCATTGCCAGCCAGCAGTATATCATTCACATCACGTCAAACGGTAGTGTGTGAGCCTCCTCCGCGTGCCCCACCACCCAGCCACCCGCCGTGCACAGTCCCTACATCTCTATAACCAATGATACCGGTACGTGGTACCGCCGCATCGCGCCCGTAGATTCGGTATTGTGCCTGCACTTATTTCACTTCCCGGGCGTACGTATCTACCTATCCAGATGCCCCATCACTGTTGTTTATCGCTGCTGCTGTTGCCGCATCTGCTGCTGCTAACTTCTGCTGTGGGCGGCACTAGTGCCCCTCGCCGCCAGAATCTGCTTCTGCTTGCCCTGATGCCACTCATTGCACTGACGACTGAGCCGTTGGCCGCTCCGCAGCGCAGCAGCGACGACCTCAGGCAGCGGCAGCGGCGGCGCACCACTGGGCGTGCCGCCGCCGCCTCCAAAACCAGCACAGCCGCCCCCGGCGGAGGTGGCACCGGCACCGGTGGTGGTGGTGGCCCCCTCCGGAAGGCCGGGCTGCTGCGGCTGGGTCGGCAGCGGCTTTCGCTCCTCATGGCTGCTACACTCGTCCTGTGCGCAACAGCAGGAGGGGTTGCACAGGTTGAAAGCAAGAATTGGAATGCTTACACATCTACACATGCGGGCACATGTGGATCGGCGGGCAGCGGGCTGTCAGCCCCGAGTCACCCTCCAGCCCTTACACACCCAACTTAGCCATCCATTCCGTACGTACCGTGGCTGCGGCCGCCTCCCGCAAGGCTTCGAAGTCCGGGTGGCCCGGCGTCCGGAACGACGGCGGCAATTGCAGCCGTTGCGCCGGCGCCATTGTCGCGAGCTTGCAGTACGCCTGCTTCTGTACGAATTGCTGTACCTCGCAGCAAGTGGTGTCCGGGCCCGAGACCAACGCCTGGTGAAACGAGGAGGGAGGATTGCACGGGCGTGGGTAGAATGTATGCAGTGGCAATTGCAAATCCTTGCGGTCGTATGTGGACGAATGCAATCACTCAAACACCTACGAACTGTGTGTGCAGCATATCCAACTACCGGTACATACCCTTCAGTGCGGTTCCTTCACTGCGGTTCCACCGTTGCGGTTCGTATGTTTGGACCACCGCTGGACCACTTGACCAAACGACAAGGCGACGGCAACGGCGACAACGACAACGGCGGCGACAATGCTTCGGTTCCTTCGCTGTGATTACTTCGTTGTTCTTACCGACCCGCCCCTCCCCCCCCCACACACACCCATGCACGCACCTGCAGCACCTCCAGCGCGGTATGCGGCCTCACGTTCCTCAGCAGCTCCCCCCACAGGTAGCCACACAGCTGCCCAGCGAGCCCAACCGCAGCCGCGGTGCCCGTGAGCTCCGAGGCTCCCTCCGAGGCACCCTTCTCCTTGCTATGCTTCCGCTGCTCTCCCCCAGAATGGCCACCGCCGCCGCCGCCGCTACCAGAGCAGCTGTCAGGTCTAGACGCAGCAGTAGCAGCAGCTTCGTCCGATTCAAACCGTGGGCGCTTGGCCGGGGTTGGGCCAAAGGCACTCTCCTCCTGCTCCTCCTCGGGCGCAACGGTGGGTGATGCTGCACAGACGCTGCGGTGCGGCAGCGGCAGCCTCCGTCGGCCGTCTTCATCCTGGACATCCTGAGGCAGCAAGTGCACGGGCACAGAGAGCGATGCGCCGGGCGGTTATCGATGCAATGCTTGGGTGGCGGCGGGTTTGGCTGGGTATGGGATGCTGCACATGGCGAGTCCCCAGTAACGGCAGTGGCCGCAAGTACAACCAAATGCCAGGCCATCGGTCATTACAGTTCAAGCGATGTTTTTGTTATATTGGGCTCCAGAGTCCAGATGCTCGAAATGGGCATCGTCACCTGCAGTGCAGCTCTCGCTCAGCAGCGCCCACACCCCCCCCTTCACATGTTACCTCACCCCCGACTCCTTTGGGGTCAAGTCTCCCTCCCCGACGTCCGCTCGCAACGGTCCTGGGTCCATTCGCTACCATCGCCTCCTTCCCACCGTTGCGGTATCTTTCTTTACTTCCCCCAAACACATACAAGGGCACACATACACACATACACGCTCTCTCACATCCGGAGGTCGTGCAGAAGCGCCCACGTCCCATTCACTTGTTATCTCACCCTTGCCCGAGCCCTAGCCCTGGTCCTGGACACACACCCTCACCTTAAGATCTCGCAATAGCAACAGCAGCTCCTCCAGTGTCTCACCGCCGTCTCGCAGGCTTGTGGCCAGCCGCCGCCGCCACCAGCGCATGGCCCGGAACAGCACCGGCCACACGCGGAACCTGCGCACGCACACTTACGTACGTTGCTGAGGCACACACAACCCGCAACCGCCCCCGCCCCCGCCAAGCGCTTCGCACCGCCCGCCCGAACGGGCACGTAAGTAATGCGGCGCTGACTGCTAGATGGGAAATCAACCTCGGGTGGAAAGATCGATGATGCAAACAAACATCACACTCCACCAGCAGCATGACCTTCCCTGTGAGGATGCAGCTCCATCGCACGTGTGAGGGCATGGCGCCTCAGGGTGCCTCGTGAACCAAACCCTGCGTGTTTAGTGTGTCCACCCGCCCATCGATGAACTAACGCCTGTTTGCCCACACACCGCGGCCGCAACCTGGCACCTACCCAACCCACCAACGCCGTTCCCGTTTCAGCCCGTGACCCATCAATCGCAACCCACACTGACATGACGCAAGCCGCCGCCGTCACGCTACCGGATCGCATCGCACCGACCTGCAAGCAAAGCGGGTCGCTGCCCGGCCCGCAGCAGCGCCGCCACCGCAGCCGCCGCTTCCGCTACGTCCGTTGCCGACGCCGCCGCTGTCACCGTCGACGAGCAGGCTCACCGCGAGCTGCACGCAGGCCCCCTGAAGAGCCACGAAGGGGCAGACGTCGGCGCCGGCCCCTCCCTCTGGCTCCGCCGCTGCCGCCAGCAGCGCCGCTTCCATGACATCCTCCAGGTTGTCGGGCTGCACCAGGCACGAGGAAGCAGCTGCCGCCCTGGGAAGCGGATCACGCATAGCACAGCACAGGACAGCACAGCACGTCGCCGTGCGCAGTGGCCGTGCGGAAGAGCTGAATGGCCATCGCGGCTGTAGTAATGGCTATCCCTTTGCAGGTACCGATGGATAGAGGGATGAAAGCGCCGCATACTGCCTCAAATTCAATTGGCGCGGCTGAGGTACGACGCACACGGAGGCGATATTCGTAGGGGGATGAAGAGGCGGTCGCCATGCCAATGTGGACCGGTAGGCATCGGGGGTTGCATTCGGGACGCAACCACGGCTCCCAAGCGCGGGCTTGTGTAACCGTATGGAAGGCAGCAGGTGCCTCTACACACACCTGGTGGGCCTACAACCGCGCGACCAGCCGCACGGCCTCCTTGGCCGTCACATGCCTGTGCGCCATGCGGCCAGCCGCCACATACGCGGCCGGAGTATCCGCGGCGACTATGAAACACCCTCACGCAGCAGTGGGCTTCCTTCCAAACCAGCACCTAACCCACCTAGCTCTCATGCACTGCAACGCGCGGCACGGCACACAGCACCGCACGGCACGGCACGGCACAGCTCAGGTCGTACTTGTGCAGCCGGGAGCGCAGGACGGCCTCCACCCGATCGCCTTCCCGTCGTCCACCTCCGCCAGCGGGTGCAGCCGCGGCCTGCACCGCCAGGGCGCCCAGCCTGCGCAGCTCCCCCCACAGCCCCAGCGCCGCCGGCAGCTGCTCCGCTCGCATCGTGGGCGCCGCACGCGCCACCAGCGCCACCAGTTCGAGCTGCAGCGGCACCAGCTCCCAGCAGTGTGCCACCCTGTGTGGTGATGGGTTTTAGGATTATCCGCATCCACAGGTAACGTCAGTCACAGACAGAACCAGTAAACGAAACGTCGATAGGTGTCAGCAGGACAAGACGCAACAGTGGGATACCGCAGTGCCCTGCTGACAAAGCTGCAACGTGCCGGATCGTGTCGATATCCATGCAGGCACCTGCATGATACCGGCGATGAAGCACGCACGCAGACGGCCAGCAGGGAGGGCAGCTATCACGGTGGCCAGCCGCAGCAGCAGCTGCAGCCAGCAAGACGCTATAAGGAAACGGCCAGTGGACAAAGACGATCCCATGTCTTGGGAGGCAGGAGCTCTTTTGCGGACATTGATGTACACTAATGTCCACACAAGTGGACACACACAGCAGCACCATCCGCACCCCCCATCCGCATCCGCACCCGCTACGCCTCCCCACCGGTACATTTGCACCAGGAAGCGGGGCTCCCAGTCCCCTCGGATGTGCGTGCGGCCCATCACCCAGGCAACCACGGCCGCGACCGCCAGCGGGTCGTGGCCCGGCAGCGTCATGCCCCTGCCGCTGGCGTTGCCGCCGCCGCCCGAGGACCGGTTGCAGAGCGGCGAGCCCCCCTCCTCTCCGTCATCCAGATCCTCGAAGAACCTGCGTTCAATTCGCGGTGAACCATGTGCAGACCGGGGTGAGGTGAGAAAAGGAGGCACACGTAGCTGAGTTACTACGAGTTCTGGGTGCACATGGGGGAACGACGGCGTTTGGACAGGGTCAGCGAGGCGTGCGCAGCCACACCCACACAAGCACCCACATCCACAGCACCTCCACACCCCTCGCACCCCGTGCAACCCAGGCCTACGGCCCACCCCACAACACCTCCCCCGTCACGTCGCCACGGTGACATTCACTCCGCCAACTAAGAACGGTGCTTCACCCACTGACTCGTCAAATAGGCCGCTTCGGGAGTATAAGGACAGCACCGCTGCCAGCGCCACACAGGGCCGAGGGCCCCTCCCGCCGCCGCCGCCGCCACCACCGCTGCCGCCGTGATTCTCTTTTCCCTGTGGGGCTGTGCTCGGGTGCGCGAATCGCACCTCCCGTGGCGCAACCCGGCGGAGCTGCTCCGCGATCACCCGGCGGCACCTCACCACCCCAGCGGCGGTGGCCACTGCCGGGTCGTCCCCAGCGCCCGCGAAGGCGCCTGCACAGACCCGGCTCGCCGCTGTCGGCCCCTGTAGGGGGTGCGTTACCCAAGTGGAAGGCAGGCCGGGCGGCCGGGGATCAGGGGGTAAGAGACCAGCGGGCGAAGGGGCCAGGATGTCAGCGGGTTGAGGGGCCATATGGGGTTCAGGGGCTGAAGCTGTGCGTAGCAGCTCCCTGCCTGTCTGTGCCTTGGCGGGATGGAGGCGATGAGTGACGACTCAAAGCACTGGCTGACTCCCTCCCAGCGCTAGCTGCCATGCACCCCACGAGGCCCGAGTGCGTGCGCGTCAAGGCCTTTATCAACAGGACTGCCGCGCCCTCATAAGTATGAGTACCACGCCTGGCTTATCAGGAGTACCGTGCCTGAAGAGCAAGACACTCTTGAACACCGGCCTCCCTTATTACGGCCTAATATAATGGCGGCGAACATGTCACACACGCACTCCCACTCCTCCGGCGCTCCTCGCCGACCCAAACATTACCGGCCATTCAGTGATCCGGAGGTGCTGCTTTTCAGGCCTCGCCCGTACCGATACTCCCCCCTGCCCTTCCCGCTCACTCCGTGCATGCTTCCTCCAGCCCTTACCTTTGCAGCACCTGCCGTCGCCGTCGCCGGCAGCACCAGCTGCAGCTGCACCTCCACGCCCCGCCGGCCGTTGCGCACACCGCCCAGCAGCGTCACCGCGCCCCCCAAAGCCGCCCCCAGAGCACCGTGCGCCGCATGTAAACGCGACGACCCCAAAAGCTCCACTGCCTCCCACACCGCACCGCCACCGTCTTCACTACCCAGCCTGACGCGGTGCAGCGACGGCGCAAAGGAGCCGCCGCCGAGGGCGGCTGCGCCGCTTCCGCGCTGAAGCACTCCGTACACGTAGATGTACGGCAACGTGTCGTCGGCCATGGCGACGGCGTCGTCGTGGTACAGCGGCAGTGCGCTACAGCCGTTGCTCACGCTGACTGTCGCCGCCGCCGCCGGTGCAGGGCCCACCGCATTGCAAAGCAACACGCAAGTTCCCGTCTGTAAGTCGACGCGGTGGAGCCACCAGCGGCGATAGGGGCTCGGTGATTGAGCCGCCGCCGCCGCCGCGGCCCTGCGGTTGCCTCCACCACCACCACCACCAGCGCCGCCGCTTTCCAGCCCACTGGAGAGAACATACAAACCACCGTCGTGTACGGAAACGGCAGCGGCACGCATTGGATCCGGGAGACGGGGTCCCCCGCCGCCGCTGCTTTTCACGGCCCCAGCCGACGATCGCAGCGGCAGGCATTGCCACGACACCCTGCCTACGACGACCCCACCGCCGGGAAAGGCGCCGTCATCAGTGCTGCTGCTGCCGCCGCCGCCATGCGCGCCGCCACTGCCGTCACCTCCGGTCCCTTCCTCCGCCGTAAGATCCACTGCGTCCGGTGCCGTCGGCAGTTGCGCCCAGTCGCAGCACGGCAGCGGGTCCGCGGGCGCCTCCTCACTGTCCAGACCCACAGTCAGCGCCGCCGTCTGGCCTAGCCACGCCGCGCGCGCCGCATCGTGGCTGCGGCGGTTCCCGCCGCCGCAGCTACTGTTGTAACTGCCGGTGCGGCCGCCGAAGAGCCACAGACGAGACGTGGCTCTGTCAACGGCAATATGGTGGCCGTGTCGCGGCGACGGCGGCGGGCAGGGCCGCGAGGCGTCCGGCGGCTGAGGCCCTCCTCCCACACCGCCGCCCGAGCCGCTGCCAGACCCACCGCTGCTTTCCGTACTCACGGACGCCGGTGTCGGCGCACCTGCGGCTGCACCTGCGGCCGCGGTAGTCGTTACTGTCGCAGGAAGCCACCAGGCCTGTTTCTGCGGCACGACGCCACTGCCAGCACCATCGACGCTGCCGCTTCCGGTGTCCTGCTGCACCCGTACTCTGCCGTACAGACCGTACTCTCCGGGGCGGCTGGGGTCGGGCCGTAGCGTCAGCACGCGCATCTCATCGGTGGCCTCCCCCGCGGGCGACACGCCGCCGTGCACCAGGATGCAGCCGCCGTAGGGCACAACGGCGCAGCCCTGCCGTGCATCCCGCAAAGTGCCGCAGCACGGAAGGGTGGGAAATTAAGCCCGCACATGATGGCGGAAAGGCGGGGCATCGAGCCGCACGTGCCGGCGGAGGGGATGTGGCTATCAAGCAATGACGTCTGCAGCACAGACGGAGCAGACAGACGGGGGGAAGGACAAGTACGCACCTCGAGGGGCGGCAGCGGGCAAACGGTCATGCCGGCTGCTGCGCTCCGAGCCCGCCGCCGGGTGCCGCCAAGCTGCTTCGCCACCGCCGCCGCAGCACCACCAGCATAATCCCCCAGCAGCAGCCGCACCGGGCAGCTCAGCGGCGCCAGCCGTGGCCTCGTGCACGCGGCTGTGGTCGGGAAGCTCCCCCGCCCAGGCAGTGGGTGCGACGGCGGCGGAGGCGGACGCGGCGGAGGAGGGGAAGTACGAGGCGCCGTGGGTTTCACCGCAGTTCTCCCCGCCGCGCTGCCAGTAGGGATGGGGAGCTGCGTCCTGGGCGGGTGCCGTGCTGCCGCCGATGACCACGAGGGTTCGACAGCGGTAGGTCAGCAGGCGCCCGCCTGTGGTGAGGTTGGATACGGAGTATGGGAAGCGGATTCTTAGTGTGGAGGGAAAGGGAAGAAGGACGGGAGGGCGGGCGGACCGGCACGGGAGAAGACTGTGGTAAACAAACTGCAATGTCAGGCAAGGCACTTAAGCCGGCAAAGACAATTGCCCTTTTAATCGCAGGAGATCTGCTACCCTACAGTGTAAAGGCCATCAACCGCGTCCTGGCGAGCCCCTGGTTGGTTCGTTACCCGCGAAAGCGCGATCGCAGGTGAGCCCGTTGTCAATCACGGATGTCGCCGGGGTGGCGTCGCAACAAATCCGGTAGAGCCATGTAGAGAAGCGGTCCGAGTCAGGGACATGCGCCTGCGCTGTGGGCTGCTGCGGCGCACTCCGCCCGTGCTCATCGATGCACCGAAGCACAGTCCCCCGTGCGTGAGGCGTGAGGAGCTCCCAGGCCAGATCTTTCCGCAATGACGCATACACCTCTCCAGCGTGATACTGTTGGTAACCTGTCATCGCTGCTTGTGAAGCAGCGATAAACGATAGTGAAGCGCAGTGTCCTTAAACCGCCCTTGTGCCTTGGATCAAACACAGTATAATAAAGGAAGAAGTGGTAAACGATAGTTTAGTGCGTTGCGGATACTTGCGATGGGCAACGTTGTTCGTCTGTCCATTTCAAAGGCAAGACAGCTGAACCATCAAACCGCGCTCAGGCCTAACAAAGTCCTTGCTTGTCACTAGCCTTTGTGTACGCGTGGAGCTTTCCTTCCGGAGTTCCGGTTCAACGGCTGTGTGCGTCGTACGAGATAGCACGACGTACGGGCCCGCACATTGTCCCCCAGCTCCATGGCCGGTGAGCTAGTTTAACGGCAGCAACACCATGCACAACCAGCGCCCCTTGGCGTGGTGCCTGCCTGGTGCCTCATGATGCACTCGGCGGCTCTTTGCCGCTGCGCTGGGAATGCTCGAAGCCCGGGCACGTCCCGGTCAGTCCAGATCTATAGCCGCTGTACCGTCGCCAGGTGGCAGCCCTGCAGGGCGCCCAAAAGGAGGGACCGGAGATCCGCCAGCACTGGGCTGAGGTCCTCCGAGTCAGGTCCGGGCGCCGCTGCCAAAGCCAGTCCATCAGTTTCACGTGGCTGCCTGCCGTTGCGCTGCTGACTGCGTGCATGCTCCAGGGGCAGCCATGCTCCAGCAGCCACCGGCAAAGCGCCCCGTGTCCCGCCCCGGCCGCGGTGGAAACTGGTGGAAAGGATGGAGGCCCCCCCCAGTGGCAGCCCCCCTGGCGGAGCCAGGCGCAGGGTTCGATGTGACCAGTGGCGGCTGCAGACGCCAGCAAGCCAGGCATCGGGGCCAAGGTAAGTCCCGCGACCCCCACCGCGAAGTCCAGGTTGGGAATGCTGCCGCTCGTCGCCGTCAGCATGAGGAGCTTGCGCCGCGGAAGGAGCGTCAAGAAGTGCATGCGGTCCGGGGCGCTCCAATGATGCTGGAACTCATGGCTGGGTGACGGCTGGGATATCTGCCATGGGTTCTGTGCGTTAATTTCAGAAACTGTGCCTGCCCCCAAGGTTGCAACCAAAACCCGGTCGTTCATGCGGGTCGCGCAATGCCAACCCGCCTGTGTGAGGTGGTCTTTGCTCTTCAGCAAAAGGAGGCTCCTCCAGAAGAGCATCTTTCACTCCTGCCAGCGAGGTACGGCAAGGCGCGCCGCGCTCACATCATCAACAACACGACTGAACCCCAAGCACTCTCCCAGCGTTCCCACTTATGTAGGTACTAATAAATGTGGACATAAGCCGCAGCAAATCCCGTCCAATCACATCCAAAACCCTGATGCACCTCCTCACGAGGTGTTGTTTTATTGATCGCAATACATGCAAACACAACATCAGGGTAACATGGTCCGAAAACCTAACGCACCCTTGCGCACTCTCCTAGAAGCAGTGGCCCCCTGCACACACACACCCACACCCACACCCACACACGCAGCTCCTTGCGGCATATGTTCCTGCCACCTGTACTAAAACGTGGCAGCGCGGGAAACTCCCATGAACACATCCTTCCCCTGCTGCTCCTCGTAGAGAGACGCTTCGCTCGCTTCTCCTGGGCAGGTGCAGTGTGCCCAGACTCCGGAAAGCCGGCCCTTGGCCGCGGTTGGGTACGACGAATCGCGTCTTCCAGCGCTCCAACAGTAGCAGCAGCGGAAAGGAAAACATTACCGGCGGCGGGCCTGGGTCAAGGGCTGCCTCCAGCGGCGCTGCGGCGGCGGGGACTGCCTTGGCGGCAGCGGCGTTGAGGGTGGCGGCGGCAGCTTCGGTGGCGACAGCAGATCCGGCGGCGGCGGCAGCTTCGGCGGCGGCGGCAGCTTCGACGGCGGCGGCGACTTGGTCACCTTGGGCGGCGGGAGTGGCCGCTTCTTCTTTATCGGTGGCGGCGGTGCAGGCGACGGCGGCTGCAGTTCACCTGATCCGCAGGTTTCGTCCGCGGCCCAAACGGACGAGCCGTCGGGAGACGGACGAGAGCGGGAACGGGAACGGGGGCACACAGAGAAATAAAACGGGGGCAGGAGATTTGCCAGTGCAGTAAGGTACTTCTGCAAGTGTACGTCGCCACGTGTACCATACGACAACACACATACACACCCTCATGGGCACACCCCCACGCACACGCACCCTCACGCACAAATGCACACATGCGCACACGTGCAAACACACGCGCATGCACACGCACCCCTTCCAAGGGTCTATCAAAAAATTAAGCACCCCACATGGACGAACCCCGTTGCTCAAAATAATTTCCCGAGCTGCGTCCCTAGACGCCAACCTCAGGCCCGCCTGCTCGTAATGGCTACAGCTAACATTTCGACGGCACGGCATCAGCGGAAGACACCGTGCTGCTCTACCGGCAAAACGCGGCTGCCCGTAAAGCTCGCTGGCTGCGCCTAAATCGCGTCCGAGTTCAGACGGAACGACGGAATGACGGAAAGACGGAACGACGGACGACGGAATGACGAATTACCCCATTCTACGGCAGGGAGATGCACTTTGTACGATGCCTTCCAAGGAAACTCTGCAGCTAGACCTCTCTGCTGCCTCCAAAACGTTTTGAAATACGTTGAACAAGGGGCTTAGGAATCTTGGCTTTGCCCCCGTAAAGCGCAAGACAAACGGCCATACTTCATGGCGTGCTGACTGGAACGAGGGGCAGATAGTGACATTCACGAAACACAATCCGTTGAAGCGCGTTTTTGTTGAGGAAGCGTCGGCGATTGCGAGACGAGCACTGCAAGCCTTTTGAGGGCAGAGCCTGTTTGCGGACCTGCTGCACCCTGTGCGACTGCTCTGGGCCGCGCCTGGCCTAGTATCCGGTGTTTCGCCACGTCAGCTCGCAAATTTTCTGATTCTTATACAAACAGGCAAGAAGGTGGCTGACGACATGTCTCAGGGATCGTCAAGCAACTATTCCTCAGTGGAGCAGCTGCGCGGCAAGTCGTATCCGGTCTGTCTTCAGAAGCATATCGTCGACGGAATAGTCAGCGCCATTTTCCCACAGTTTTCGTTCGGCATTGGTAGTGGCGAGAGCGAGGAGGAGGCTTTAGATGACGCCGTGTACATTCTGGCCATTGGCCTGGAAGACATGGTTGAGGGCCGTGAGGAAATCCCGCCGCCTTTGGACCTAGATGCGGCGAAGGTTCTTATGCTAGACCTGGGCCTTTCCGACAAGGGTGTGGAAGAATCGTGGGCACAGGTGCAGGTGAAGCCGGAGTGCCTGGCTGAGGGGACATAGGGCCTTGATTCGGAGCTTATGGGAGCTTATGGAAACATCAACTAGGGGGCAGGGGAGGGGAGGGTCTAGTGCAGATAGGCATGTCGTGGGAGGAGCGGCCATGCCCCTGTCAGTTGCGGGCAAAGGCACCCACTGCCTGGGACCGCAGACTTCTTGATCTAGGTCGCACCTATATTGCATCAGATGTTCCAGGCGTTTATTATAACAGGTGATTGAAATTCCGTGATGTTGCTTGAGACTTCATCCGTATGTGTCTTTAAGGCTTACGCACGGTTCAGCTCAGGGAGCGAGCCAGTCTGACACACAGCTGGTCCCATTTTCATTGCTCCAGGTGTGCACGTAGGGGTTCTGCGCGCGCTGTTGTGAGTCTAGCACATATGAATTGATGGTGGTTGGTCTGGGTCAGGGACACGGATGTCAGGGACGCGGACAGCAGTTCCACAAGTGCGTGACACGTTGCCCCAGGATTACTTGCCGGTGTATGCATTTGTGTGAAGGCTGAACCTCTTGTTATTGTCCTCATTGCTACACTGTATGAACGCTAAATGAACCCCAGCGGCGATGCCGCCGGTGGCGACCCCGAAACCCTAAACTACATTGCCAACTCATGTCTAAACTGACCCCGTCGTCGTCTCACGACTACTCGAAAACCTCAGCCTGCACCCCGACTACACCACACCGCTGATCGGCTTGGGTGAAAGGGCAGTTGTGCTGGGGCGGGGGAAGGTGGGGCGGAGAAGGCTGCGATCTCCCGGCTGCAGCTGCGGAGGCTGTTGACGAAACGCATACGCCACTGTAGGGGGACCGATTCACAACTTGTGAAACCTACAATTGATCCCCGGAGCCCCTTAATTTGCTCTTCGCCATGCACAATGCATCACAGCACGCGGCAGCGGCGCGGTCATGTCAAAGGCGGGCGCGGAGTGCCCCACGATAATACAACCGCAAGGAGGGAATTGAGCGAGTGACCCCCGATACATCATCAAGGAGTGACCCACGGGACGGAACCACTCAAAAAGTAAACAGCCACCGGTATGGTACACACTCCAGTTGAGTGGCTGCTCCCTAAGGGTCCCTAAGGCGCGTACTTGCACCCCAGCATGTGGTGATGCTGGTCAGTGTCTTTAAGGTATGTGCCCACCAGCCACGACCCCCTCATTAATTGGCGGTACCGTACTCACAAGACACGCCCCCTACCAACTCATCCGTCAGTTACATTACGGATACAACAGGCTAAACAGTAAGCCCCCGTACCGGGCAGTCACTCAGTGCTGCATGTGTCGGGCTGCAAACCAGAGCGTGACCACCACCACCGAGCAGCGCCCCCACCCCCTCAGCAAAGCAGCAACCCACAGCCCTCACCGCGCGACCCTCGTGCAGCACACCCTCTTGCGCGCATGCGCCTGTCGCGGCCCTGCCCCCACTGCTCACGCGCGGGGATGCGAGCGAATGACCTGAAGGAGCGGGCGGCAGCATCAGCAGCACGAGGGGAAGAGAGCTTGACATATGGGTTTAGCAAGGGTGCCCGAATTTGCCCATCATATTCATATTCATTCTCGCGGAAGGGACGCTGTTCAAAACATATTAAGGGAAAGGTTGATATGGGCGGCAGGAGCTTCCACGACTCAGAGTTAGGGTAGACACCGCTTTTCTTTCTCGACATCCCAACCATCCTTGCCGACTTCGCCAGTCGCTTTTCCTCGAGCCTGTGGGCTGAAGCGCCAAAGCGGGATCCATCGATGCAGGTTCTCACACAACTAACCTCACTGACCCCGAGCCGGGCCGCACGCACAAAACCCCATCTGCGCACACCCCCGCCGGCGCCTCCATACCGTATGGCCCCCAGAGGCTTTGGCCGTTGCTTGTCATCCCTCTGAAATGCAACCTGCTGCTGCCGAAGCCCGACAGACCCAGTCCTCGTGGCCGCTGTCCTCTTCCGACTTCCGCCTTCCGCCTTTCACCCACTGCTGTCGCCCACTGCCTGCTGTCCGCCCACTGCTCCACAGAACTCCAATCATCCCATGACGCACCTCTCCCCTTCCAGCACACTAGCGCTACCATGATGCTGTCAGCGCTTCACAATCAAACCTCCCACCCACCACACCCATACACCACCCACGCCCCTCCATGTCCCTTCCTTCCCCTTCCTTCCCCAGCCCACCCAGCCATCCGCCTGGACTACTCGCCCCTGACCCACCCACCCACCTGAGCCCCCTCCTAAACCCCGCCGCTCCCCCTTCCATCCACCCTTAGCTACCCACCCACCCACCCACCTGCAGCAGGTCCACGAACACGCCCGCCGCCGTCGCCTCTGCCCCCGCCCCCGGTCCTCGCACGATGAGTGGCCGGTCATGGTACCTCAACGTGGTGAACACCACCATGTTGTCACTGCCGGACAGCTGGGCGAACGGATGGGAGCTGGGGTAGCTGCAGGATCAACAGAGGGCAAGGGGGAGAGTAGAGGGAGGGGGAGGGGGAGGGGGTAAAAAAAGAAGATACCGCAGTGAAGGAACGGAAACGGCGTTGGCGAACGGACCCGGAACCCAGGGATGGGGATGGGTCGGGTGCAATGAGCCAGTGCTCGGCAGCACATCGTGTAGCAGGAATGTCGGTCCGGGACTGCCTAATTAGGATCCCCACCTCCCGTCCTGCAGCCGGTTGCGATCGGCCCCGCCCGCCCGCCCGCCTACCTAGCTCAACCGACCCCAGTCCCACACACTCCACTTGACACCTCCCTCCATCACACCATCGCTGCCGACCCCTGCAGTCAGCCACCACACCTTCACCCAGGCCATTCCAGTCGTCTGCACCTCAGTCCACTACAGCTGAGTCCGCCTCAGCTCCATTCAAGCCCCTTCCCCCCTCCCACTCAGACCTTCCCATCCCCCGCCCCGCCCCCTTCCGACTCGACTCGACTCGACTCACGTGTGCAGTGTCACCCCCGCTGTCCCCGCCTCCATGTCCACACAGCCAACGTAGCGGACCACACCGCCCGCAGCGGCGGCTTCAGCAGCCCTGGCCGCCATCGCATCGTCGTGCTGGTTGATTGGTTAGGTTGGTTGGTTAGGTTGGTTGGATCAGTCGTTGGTCGATTGGTTGGAAGGGTAGTCGGGACAGGGGAAGGAAAAGGGGGTAGCTGAGGCGTGTCAACCAGGAGTTGGAAGCGCCACATGGATTGGGCGACGACGAAAGAGGTCATTGGAGCTCAGCTGGGTGGGTGGGTGTGTAAGTGTGTGTGGGTGGGTGTGGGTGGGGTGGGTGGGTGGGTCGTGCCCCCGCCCTATTGGAGGCGGGGTCAGCACTTGCAGCAATTGAGCACAATGCAGTACCATGCATCCATCTGCCGCCACCGACGTACGCCCCACTGGCCCCGCCTAGCTTCCCCATGCCCTCACACACGTACACACACGCACACGCCCAGGCCCCCGGACCCCGCCCCTATCCGCTTTCCCCCGCCCTGCTGTCCCAGACCTACGCCCCGAAACCACCAATCCTCCCCCGGCCCACACACAGAACCCTCCAGCGGAAAGCCTCATCTCACGCTCAAAGCCTCCATCGCACCCTGGACCTCCGCCCCGCCTGCCTCATCCCCTCTCCCCCTCTTACACACACATCAACATACACGCACACATTCACACACCTGCGGCAGTGCCTCCATGAAGGTCTCTGCGCTCATTCCCGCCTTCCCCCTCAACGGCTCCGGAACCAAGCTATCCACCTGAATGCCCCCCAGCTCCACATCCAACCCGCACTCGCGAGCCAGGATCACCACCTTGCGAGCAACGTCCAGGCCTTCGGGGAGCGGGTGGGCGGGGGGAAGAAGGCGAGGGAGTTTGGCTACAAGGGGTTCGGGGGTACCTTGAAAATGGGAGGTGGGGGCAGCGGGTCCGGTCATCAAGCGGTGCCATCATGGCTGGTCCCCGGTGACGGAGCGGCCGGCGGGGAACTGAAGAGGAGGGCAGCAACATACCATGCCTCCGCAGCGGTGGGACGGAGGTGAGGAAGGAGAGGAGAGGGCAAGGGAGGAGACGAGAGGAGAAGTGTGGGACGACAAAGCGTGGAGAGGGGAGGAGAGCGGAGGGCGAGGGACCTGAACAACGGACAAACCTCCTCATTTCCCCATTGCCCCCCTTCCTCCGACTTCTACAGAAATTCCAGCCCGCCCGCACCTGCTAACGAAGCCTCCCCCCAACCACCCCACCGACCCCACCGATCTGCACCTCCCAAACGAAGTGACAACAGGCACATGGGCAGCGAGGATCTGAGGTACGACAGAATCGCCCCTTTCCCCCCAGTGCATCAACTCCAGAAAGCGAGATGCTCGCACACGTCGTTGGCCCACATCACACGCATGACCGCCGCCGCCGTCAGCTGAATACATGGCCGCCTTGGGCGCCCACACACTAACCCGAGCAACTGCACCCTGCCCCCCCACCTACCCCCCCCCCCGACACACACACACACACACATCCTCCCGCTTATCGGTCCCCCCCATCAGCAACCCTCAACCCCTAATACACGCAATACACAATACACAAACACACCCGACAGATCGTCCCGTGGGTCGGGCTCCGTGTAGCCCCGGGCCTTTGCGTCCGCCACAACCTCGCTGAACCGCATGCCCGGCCTGCGTGTGGCGGTTTACAGTGGGGCACACAGTGGGGGTGCAGCAGCAGCAGCAGCAGCGGGCAATAAGCGCAGCGGCAGGAATGGCAGGCTGGGGAAAGAGGCCGGGCAAAGAGGCTTAGCGGGCGGCAGCGGTCCTTTATGCCAGCAGACATGTCGGGGACTCGGCAAACGGCAGGGCAGCAGCAGCAGCTCGCAGCTGGGCAAGGTTGGGGGACCCGCCAGTGGGCCACTGCGGGCCTCGGCACCCAGGGGGGAGGGGGAGGGGGAGGAGAAGGGGAGGGGCTCACACGTCGCAATGGGCCGCGTTGGAGCCCGCGCTGCAACTCATTGCACGTGGGTGGATGGGTGGGTCGGTGGGTGGGGGCATGGGGGGCTTTTTCGAGTTGGACGGGGAGGGCAAGGGGGCAGGTGGGGCGGGGCCGAACCAGGCCCGGGCCCATCCACGCCTCACACCCTGCCTGCCTCCCCGCCTGCCCCCCCCCCTGCCTCCCCCCCTGCCTCCCCGCCTGCCTGCCTCACTACGGTGGTACACAGACACACACGAGCTGGTCCGCAGCGATCAGGCGTCCACATGGCACGCCACCAACCTGGGCAAATGGCTGGAGCAGCAGCATGCTAAAAAGGGCGACTCGTGCGGCTTTGGGTGAGGGAGGGGTCGACTGCCGCCCAGCAGCAGCAAGGGCACCACCAGCAAGGGCACCACCAGCCGGAGGGGGAGGAGGAGCAGCCGCTGTTGATAAACGTATACGTCCGCCTAGAAGCGGCGGCGGCCACCACGGCCACCGCTGCTGCTGGTGCTGGAGGGGGTGCAGCCGCTGGGGACCTAGCCGCCGGGCAGCCGCCTCAGCAGCTGCAGAAGCCGCAGCAGGGACAGCAGTGACAGCGGCGACAGCAGCAGGAGGTCTTTCATCTTGCCGATGACAGCTATGATGAGGGAGAGGAGCAGCAGCAGCAGCTGGCCGCTCAGGTGGGCTCATCGCAAGCCGCCCAGGAGCTGTAGGTGGGTGAGAGCAACCCACCATGCATGACGTGAAGGTCGTAGTTGCGCCTAGGATGCAACCGAGGGAGCAGATGCAAGGAAACGTCGGACCGGGCATTTTCACAGTGAAGTCCATGGCTTCTTGGGAATAGCTTGTGGGCCGCTTGTGAGATGGCCTCCCTGTGCACGCTGGATTAGGCCCGTGCTGCCGCCACTGTTGCCGACACCCAGGTCGCCCAGCTCAGCACCATGATTGCCAACTACGAGGCCACATGCAAGGACCTGGACATGAAGGTGCAGGTGTGTCGGTACTGGCTTCCTAATCATGATGGCTGCAAGCTGATGTCGCTAGCTGGCAGACCATTGGCGGGTCGTGCAAGGGGGCAGAAAACGTCAAAGGCCCTGCCGCGGGCAAGCAATGCAGTGAACCGACCGGCAATGCAGTGCGCCGGGTCGCCCCCAGGGAGCTGGGATCGGTTCACTGCATTGCTTGCCCGCGGCAGGGCCTTTCACGTTTCCTGCCCCCTTGCACGACCCGCCAATGGTCTGCCAGCTAGCGACATCAGCTTGCAGCCATCATGATTAGGAAGCCAGTACCGACACACCTGCACCTTCATGTCCAGGTCCTTGCATGTGGCCTCGTAGTTGGCAATCATGGTGCTGAGCTGGGCGACCTGGGTGTCGGCAACAGTGGCGGCAGCACGGGCCTAATCCAGCGTGCACAGGGAGGCCATCTCACAAGCGGCCCACAAGCTATTCCCAAGAAGCCATGGACTTCACTGTGAAAATGCCCGGTCCGACGTTTCCTTGCATCTGCTCCCTCGGTTGCATCCTAGGCGCAACTACGACCTTCACGTCATGCATGGTGGGTTGCTCTCACCCACCTACAGCTCCTGGGCGGCTTGCGAGCGATGAGCCCACCTGAGCGGCCAGCTGCTGCTGCTGCTCCTCTCCCTCATCATAGCTGTCATCGGCAAGATGAAAGACCTCCTGCTGCTGTCGCCGCTGTCACTGCTGTCCCTGCTGCGGCTTCTGCAGCTGCTGAGGCGGCTGCCCGGCGGCTAGGTCCCCAGCGGCTGCACCCCCTCCAGCACCAGCAGCAGCGGTGGCCGTGGTGGCCGCCGCCGCTTCTAGGCGGACGTATACGTTTATCAACAGCGGCTGCTCCTCCTCCCCCTCCGGCTGGTGGTGCCCTTGCTGGTGGTGCCCTTGCTGCTGCTGGGCGGCAGTCGACCCCTCCCTCACCCAAAGCCGCACGAGTCGCCCTTTTTAGCATGCTGCTGCTCCAGCCATTTGCCCAGGTTGGTGGCGTGCCATGTGGACGCCTGATCGCTGCGGACCAGCTCGGCATCCGGTAGGTCGCAGCTCCCCTCGGTTGCTGCTGCCTCTGGCACTGCCCGCGGGTCCAGCAGCTGCACCTTGAAGGGCGGCCTCATGGTGGGCCCCAGCAGCTTCGCCACCTGGAGGTCGGGGATTTTCAGGTCCTCACTGCCATCTCCGATGTTGTTCTTGTTCAGGCGCACCCTGCAGCGGTATCTCCCTGCCGCAGCGCCATCAGCGCCATCGGACAATCAGATGGAAGCGACTGGAAGCAGTGCAGTCGCTTCCATCTGATTGTCCGATGGCGCTGATGGCGCTGCAGCAGGGAGATACCGCTGCAGGGTGCTCCTGAAGAAGAACAACATCGGAGATCGCAGCGAGGACCTGAAAATCCCCGACCTCCAGGTGGCGAGGCTGCTGGGGCCCACCATGAAGCCGCCCTTCAAGGTGCAGCTGCTGGACCCGCGGGCAGTGCCAGAGGCAGCAGCAACCGAGGGGAGCTGCGACCTACCGGATGCCGAGCTGTTCCGCAGCGATTAGGCGTCCACATGGCACGCCACCAACCTGGGCAAATGGCTTCAGCAGCAGCGTGCTAAAAAGGTCGACTCGTGCGGCTTTGGGTGAGGGAGGGGTCGACTGCTGCCGCCAAGCAGCAGCAAGGGCACCTGCTGTTGGTGCCCTTGCTGAACAGCAGCACCAGCCGGAGGGGGAGGAGGAGCAGCCGCTGGTGATAAACGTATACGTCCGCCTAGAAGCGGCGGCGGCCACCACGGCCACCGCTGCTGCTGGTGCTGGAGGGGGTGCAGCCGCTGGGGACCCAGCCGCCGGGCAGCCGCCTCAGCTGCAGCAGCAGCAGGGACAGCAGGGACAGCGGCGACAGCAGCAGGAGGTCGTTGATCTTGCCGATGACAGCGATGATGAGGGAGAGGCTTGTTTTCTTGCAACCATTTTTGAAGCCAAGCAGCAAGGCGCTGCGGCTGTTTGGCGCTGCGGCTGCTGCTTGGCCAGCTACCTGGGCTGCCCACGCGGCGCCGTTGGAACGTGTCGGAAAGTACAAAAACTTATCCGGAACCTCAAAGTTGCCTTGGGCTGCGGCAAACGGTTTCCTCAATTACGCTCTGAGTTTATTGTGATCAATTTCGTCACAATGAGGCCAAGAGGGCGTCCGGACGCGCGGCAACGTGGGTTCAGTACGACACGATTGGCTCGCCCCTCAAGTTGGCTCGCCCCTCAAGGGACGAAAGCCTAAGTGTTGAGCAATAGTAGCAGCTACGTAGTAGGGTTGAGGTATATTGGCCTTGGACATTGGCTTGCCCCTCAAGAAGCAGTTCCCGTGGCTAACACCAAGCTCACAATCAGGACCATCCTATCCGTACGACTACACTTGGGGCGAGCCATGCCACTGCATCGCGGTGCGGTTTTGCAAATGAGTCAGCAGCGCGCGCGATGCATGACCAATCACGCACGGCTGGCTGGCTTCGCCGCTTTTCGCCGTTATCCACAACCATTGATAGCAGGACGCAACGGAAAGCTTCTGTGCTTCTGTGCGTGAGTCGCAACCACTGCGCGCGCCAGGCATAATCACAGTGTGAACCTCCGTCCTGCGGTGTGCCCGCGCTTCTATCTTGACCGCATGATCGCCCATTCGCTGAGCTGGTCGCAAAGTGCGTTTGGTGTGTTTGGATTTAGGTGCCTGTTGGTGCAGTCATCTTCGGTTAAGGGTTCTGCTGCCTCTGGTGCCGGGTACCCCCTGACCTCATCGGAAGCTGGAATCCCCTAACCTCCCGCGCTCCCCCGGCGGGCTGCTGGAAAAGCGCCATAATTCCCGTCGCGTCATTTCCCTTCCGAGGCGGTCCCAGTCAGCACAGCTGCTTATCCAACGTTTTGGGTACCTGCCAATGCCCTGACGCGGACCAAGGTCGTCGAAATGAACTACCGTAAAGTGGCGGCGGGCTGCATATGGATAGCTCTCCTCGATGACCCATGGGTCGCACCCAAGCCCTGGGCCGCCGGCGGGTGAATGGTCTAGCTACCCGTGCACTCTCTTGCTTCTGGAAGCCGGGCCGCCACTATTGATAGCGGACGGGCCGCCCGTAGCGCTTAACGCCGCCGCGAGACGCATCCTCCTGGAATCCGTGCTTGCATGATGGTGTGACGGCTAATGAACTACTGCGAGGGCGATTTGACGACGCAACAAAACGCACACACACGCATACACACACGCAAGCCAGCCCCGCGGTTTGCCAGGTGTTGAACTCAAATGAGTTCATTGTCAGGTTAGGAGTTTGGAGTTTGCGGTGCGGTGCGGGTGAATGGCTGCATCTTCAATTAAGGCCGCAACGACTGCAGCTAAACCGCTAAACAGCGTTAAAGACGAGGAAACAAACACCAGCTCGGAGCTCTGCGGGCACGCTGCACAACGGTCGTACTAAGCCACCCGTACAGCTAGACTCTTGAGCTAACCACTCCCCGTTGAAGGTCTTCCGCAGAGGCATGAGGCATTACATGTGTACGAGCCAAAAATGGCTGGTGTCCCCCCACAATGGTTATGTGCCCCCCCACAACACGAGGTACCAGGCCCAAGCTGCAATTAATAACCACGAGTTCATAGACCCTGCCGTCGCAAGCAAGCACTTGAACACGCCACACAATGATCAACCTAGACCATATATGCCCTTCCCTCCCCTTTGTTTCACAAGCCTAATGGCACCGGATGTCAGGCGACACCACGGTCCCCCGACGCTGCAGTGCCCCTTCTATAAATTCAGGATGTTATTGAAGCACTAAAAGCCGAGGCCAGCGAATGGGTCAGTGTTCTTGTGCCCGGCGGAACCATGTGCAGCCCCCGTCTTGTTCATGGCCATGGCGGCTCCGTTGGCTGCAGCTGCCGGTGTTGCAGCGGCGGCGGGCGCCGGAGGCGGCGGGAAGGCGGCGGTGAACGACGCCCCCGCGAATAGGTCCGCCGTGACTGGAGCGGGCGCCGGACCTGGGGTTGAGGACGACAGGGAGTTCGTTTCGGTAAGTGCGGTATTAATTCAATGTGGACGCCGTGATGTTGAAAATGTGGCTGCAGCGACAGTGGATACGCTGGTGACCAGTGGATAGACGTCCACGGCGAGGCCAATAAATTGCAGGTTGAATACGCCGTGCTGTGCCACGCCAGGCAAACACGCACCGGCTTGCGCTGAGGAGCTCGCCCCGAAGAAATCGTCAAAGCTGCTCGCCGCCGCCGGCGGTGGGGCCGCAGACGCCGACCCAAATGCATCGAACGCAGGCGCTGGCGCGGCCGGCCTCATGGCCACAGGCGCCGACATGAAAGGGTCAAACGGCGCCGCCGCCGCGGGCTGCGGGGCGTGCCGCGCCGCGGATGCCATCGGCACAGGCGCCGGCGTGGATGAGGAAGCAAGCACCGCAAAGGGGTCGGCCGCTGCTGCCGGGGGCTGCGGTGTCCGCGCCGGCTGCGGCGGGGCCGCCCCAAAAGCATCGAACGGCAGGGGCGCTCCCGGTGCAGGCCTCGCTAGTGGCGGCGCCATCGGTGCGGGTGCAGCAGCCCGCGGCGCGGACAGCGCCGCGAAGGGATCCGCGCCTGTGACTGGTGCTGGCCGTGCTGCCGCCGCTGCAGACATTGACACCGCTAGGCCTGTAGATGAGGACGACGCCAGTGCTCCGAAGGGATCCGCGGCAGGTGCTGTGAGAGATGGCAAGCCCGTTGCCGGGGGGGCCGCCGCTGGGGATGGGTCGCCCAGCTCGGCAAAGTCGTCTAATGAAAGAGGGGGCCGCACTGGCGGCCGGCCGCTGGCGCCCGTGGCGGTAGTCGTTACGCTGCTGCTGCTGCCGCCGCCTCCAGCGCCAAAGAGCGAGTCGAAACCCTGTAACGTTGCGTAGCGAGGTCATCAACTTCAGTTAGTTCGTTCCACGTTGCCATTAGCCACTACATGGTCGGGGACTCTTCAGCCCATCCGTCGAGGTATGGGTTGGTGCAAACACCTTGTGGCCGATTTCGGCCACCACAACCCTTCCGGTAAGGGATCACACTTCCCAAAAGCTCACCCCGGCAGGCGCAGCGGCCGGCGCCGGCGCCGGTGCCGCCGGAGCCGCGCCCGCGAAGTCTGCGAAGGGATCGGCGCTTGGTCCTCCAGTGACAGCGGTTGCGTTCGTGGACGCGCCGCTCGGCTCCGCAGTCCCGAAGGCGGCGTCCCAGTCCAGGCCCACGGCCGCGGCGCCGCCCTGCTGCTGCGACGGCTGGGCCGCCGGCTGCATGTCGGAAAGCTGCTCCCCAAAGAGGTCCAGCGAGTTGCTGCTGCTCTGCTGCGGGGCACCTGGCTTAACGGGAATGCCTGAGGCTGGCGGCGGTGCCAGCTTGCCTGCAAGGAAGGGTTGCAGGATGGCACGGTTGGATACGCGTAGCGCCTTGCAACAGGATGCCGACCGTTGGGCTCTAATGACATGGGCGGATGCTTTGTGGAATCCTAGCGTCGCGACGGCCTTGAAGTCTTAATAGCAGGTGAGGCAAGACAGGTACTGACAGCGCGGGCACGTTGGTACGCACCCAGGCTGGAGGCGCTGCTGGACGATGGGATGCTGATGTGGGCAAAGGTGGCGGCCACCGCGGGGTTGATCTTCACGTCCGACAGCTTCTTGGGAAGCTTGGCGTCTGCACGGTCAGAGAGAAGCAAGGGTGCACCCGATGCGCGAGCAGGAAAGGGACCAGCGTCAGATGAGCCGGACCTGCCATAGCTCCGTGCACATCGTTGAACGATTTATGTAATCGGCTCGGGGCGCTGCATTCCGGCTGCCTAGTCCGTATTACTCCACCCTTGGGGGCGGCGTTGCCGAAGCAAGCACCGGAATGGCTCGACAGGGGCTTCCGCAGACCACATCCTTACCAACGAGCAAGCACCGCTGGTCATTCACGTTTTCAAGTTTGAATTAAGCCACATCAGCAAACTGCTAGCATTGTAATCCAAAGCCGCTGCGCTCTACATCGCTTCCCTAGCTCCCAAGCCGCAGTGGGCACGCACTTGCAGCTGCAGGGTCCGCAAGCCCCGGGGGCGCCCCCGCGGAGTCCTGCAGCGCTCCCTCCGCCTTGAGCCTCTCGATCCGCTTGCGGGTCGCCTCGAACGGGTCCTCCGGCTCCTCGCCACCGCCACCGCCGCCGCCACCGCCAACGGCCCGGAAGCCTTCGTCACGGGGCCCCACCGATGCCGCCCGCCCAGATCCCGCAGTGTGGTCCGACCCGACGCTGCGGTTCTGGTACGAGCCCGGCTTGTGGACGCTCTCCGTGCTGCCAAAGCCCTGTCGCAAACGGACACGCGAGAAGGCATGGTCCATTGTGGTTCGTGCAGTGAATTCCGCCGCAGGGCGGCCCACGGTGCATAGTCGGTCTTCGACCCACCCCAAACACAGCAAATTAAATCAATTTGCACCGGATATGCACGGAGACACAGGCACTAAGCGTATGGCACGAGATGTTGCCACCAACTTCTGGCCATACCGTGATTAGGGGGACGGCCGGAGCCGCAAAGCTGATTCACGTCCACATTTAGGCCCGTACAGCGTAAATCGGCGCCTGGTAAGGCAGCTGCATAGCGGTGGTGCCTAAGCAGCGGCGAGTGTACCCCACACCCTCCCATCAGCGTGCCATTGCCGCGGGACCCGAAGACGAAGATGTGCGCTTGATGCCCCTTATAACCCCCAGCCCACCTGACTCCGGCTGCCGCCGCCGCCACTGCCAAAGCCACCGCTGCCACTCCCAAAGCCGCCACCGCCACCCCCGAAGCCGCCACCGCCACCCCCAAAGCCGCCGTACCCGTAGCTGCCGCCGCCGCCGCCGGTGCTGTAATTGCCTCCGAAGCCGCCTCGGACGTCCGATGAGGAGACACCTTTAAACTTGTTGGCGTTACGCGCAGCCTGGCGTGGTGGGAATTAAGGAGAGATCGCTTGACATTTCGGGCGCGTCAGCAAGGGCCTTCGTACCCATGCACCCTTCATCATTTCTTAAACCATATCCCACTAAAACGCGCGCGAATGTCACTTGGTCGCATGGATGCCCCTCAGGCTCATGCTGTACCTTCTCGCGTTCCTGCCGCACGCGGTCGACGTTGCAGACCAGCGCCGCCAGCTCGCCCGCCCGCTGCCGCACATTGATGCCCTGCGAGTACGGCATTCAGGGGCTACTGAGGGGCTAGTGAGGACCGCGTGTTGGCAACCCTAAGTTGCAAAACGGTCTAGGTGTGGGTTTGGGTTTGGGTTCGAATCCGTATACCGTGTTGTTGAGGCCCACGTACAGAGTCTGTACGAGGGCAATGATACACACCTGCGGGTTCGCTGTGTGCGATGCGGACGGCCCCTGGTAGATTGCCCAAGGCCCGTTCCCCCAAACGCTTTGCTCCCGATGGAAGGCCTTCACGGTGTCAGCCTCACCTGGTCGCGTCCCGACGGGTCCTTGTACTCGAAGTCGTCGCGGAGGCGCTCCAGGGAGGAGACGCTGCGCTGCAGCTCGTCAACGACACGCTGAGGACAGGATGCAAGGGCGGTGGCGGCAGTAGTATTGCGGAGGCAAAACCTCAGGCCATGCACATAAGCGTTGTATGCTGAGACGCATTAGTAGAACGACACGACACCAACTTGCTAAATAAGCGACCCCCGAGCCTGCAGGGCCAGGGCATCCGTATCGTGCGGCGGATTACACGGCTGTGAGTTGCGAGCAGCCCATGCGCGGTGGTCTCTACGAATGCACAATCCGACAAAACCCACATTTTGTGCCGGATAGCCGGTTACTTAATCTGGGTGCGCAACAAATTGGCGGCTCTGGACGGCCTGCAGCAGAAAAACCCGCAGACAGTGCAGCCCCGCCTGCCCACGCCTCCGGCGAAGACATAGCCCCCGCCCTCCCCAACTCTCCTATACCTCCCCAACTCCCCCTATCCCTCCCCCCGGGTCAGCTTACCCACGGTCCATGCTTAACCATGAATTCCAGCAGTAAAAGTGCCTTGTAGCACAACCGCCAGTTCTCCTCACGCATTTGCAGCCGCTCACTGATTACGTTCATAATCAGGTTATATTTCTCCGGGTCTTCCGCCGCCCGCGCAATCTCTGGAGCCGAGCGCAACGGGCGGTCTTCAAGCGCGGAAAGAACGTCCGATCAGCGGTTTACCTCGAGCTCAACGCACCTTGCATGTCCTTTCCATGAGGTCCCCATGGCTCCTCGTTCGTTGCTTCCAGCACTTTCAGCTGTGGTGCACGCACGAACACACGTGTATGAGAAACAATGGTCGGCTGCCAACCATGGCGTTTCTAATCAGCCCCGGCATGTATATCACCTCGATCTCCGTAACATTTAGCGCGAGCGCCTTAGCCTTCGCAGCCAAGGTGTTCAGAACGGCGTTAAAGTTTATGTTCATGTTCATTGTCGCTTCCCCCTATGCCCTAATCAATCGCATTCGTGGGAAAATGATGTAGTTGGACGATGTTACTGACACATGATGTACTTTTCCTCGCGTCCACACGCTGAATGAGGCCTCTGCGAAGCCCTTCGTTATCAACGCATCGCCAGCTTTTCGCTCCAGTACTAATTTTTAAAATCAGTCGTTACAAGGCAAAGTTCAAACACCATAATTCTAGCACCGACTCACCACAGCAAAGGTTTATTGAATCACCCAAAATGTACGAACACCATCGGTTCAGTTGGTCCAAAAGACGCAAAAGTCAAAGCATAAGGACAGAATTCACATAATTGCGCGTTTCGAACTTTAAGAACATTTTCCGGAAATCCAGCTGTGCTCGCTAGCCTAGCATTCTTTGCAGCTGCTAGCTTCCAGAGGACAGGCCAGTGGAAACAAACACGTACTGGACTTTCTTTCAATTATCATTTAGACGCTCGCAACTTGTACACCAAGCACAGGAAGCACGGGCGACTGAGCTTTACTTCGACTGCGACATCGAGGCAACAGCTGCAAGGGCTAAGGCGGGGCCATGGGATTGTTCGATAAGCTTCTCTCGTTCCTTGGAGTATCGGGGAAAAAGGTGTGGGAGAGCACGGGTGTACTGAACGGCCCTACCTTGATGTCGGCTTGGTTGTAGTACGTGCTGCCTCTATCCGGTGGCAGGTGAACGTGCTCGTCGTGGGATTGGACAACAGCGGCAAGACGACCATAATCGAACGCTTAAAGGTGCGCGCATTGTCGTGGAGGCGATGCCGTGCTGGGCCCCGCACTCCTTACCTAAGCGCCCCTTCGTCCTACCTCGCTGTGGGAAGTCCCGACCAGAGTGGGCTAACCCTGTGGGTGCGCGCTTCCCGCAGCCTCGGCCAAAGCAAAGCGCGGAGGTGGCGCCTACTGTCGGGTTTTCCGTGGACGAGCTGCAGAAAGGGTAAGGAAGGCGCAATGCCTCCTGACCCGCCCCCCGAAGAGGCTGGATTACACCAACGGGCTGAAATTTACGGGGGAACTCCCTGGGTGTATGCCACCATGCCTGAGACGAGCGGCTGCTGCACACACGCCGCGTCTGGAGCACGGGTGTGTGTCCAGTGCGGCACCAACATGCCAATCGAGGCGATTCACGTGCGGAGTTCGAGTCCCACGGTCTGCGTCCGCAGCCGTGGGCCCTCACGCACATCTGCGGACTCAGACCGTGGAACTGGGTCTGTGTCCGTGGCGCTGGGTAGGGACCACGGCGGTGTCCGCCATAGGCATTTGTCCCTGTCATGATCAGCGGTGGTCTCAGCACCCCAGACGTACCGTGCGACAAGAAGCGTCAACTGCCCCCTCGCTTGCCCCGGTACCCGGCGCAGATCCTTGACGTTCACGGTCTTCGACATGTCGGGCGCCGGGCGGTACCGCACTCTATGGGAGCAGTACTACCGGGAAGCTGACGCCGTCATCTTCGTGGTGGACTCGGCGGATAAGCTGCGCATGTGGGTGGGCCCATGTCCGTCCGTCCTCCGGGTCACGGCTCGATGCTGCTCGGGAGCCGTGCCTTTCGTGTGGAAGCTGGGGCTGAGAGCCCCCCCACCGACGAGTCGCGACCACAGTGCTGACTTCTTGTGCTTACACACGGTGGCCTGCTTCCGGTGAAGCCTGGCACACATTACTTATCGATCGGCGAAGTTTTACATATGTTTTGCATTTTGCATACGAAGTTCTACTGTACAGATTGATCGGCCGGTCGGTTCCCGGTGTCGCTCGCAGGGTGGTGGCCCGTGACGAAATGGAGCACATGCTGGCGCACCACAACCTGCGCAAGGTGCCGGTGCTGTTCTTCGCCAACAAGAAGGACCTGGCGGTGGCAATGCCGCCCGTGGAGATCGCGCAGGTGGCGGGAGAGGGCGGTGAAAGATATTCGAAGGGTGGATGAGGGCAGGAATGCTGGGGATCGGTCGGTGGAGGGAAACTGCGCGGCTGGGCCGGGCGATGAAAGGACGACGGTGCACTGGGGCAGGCAGCGAAAGGGTGGGCTGGGCTCAGGGACTGCGATCAGGCCGGGTCCAACGCAAAATTGCCCACCTTTCGCTTTGGGGCTGAGCGTGGCTAGGCGTGGTACCGCCGTTCAAATGCAGCAGATGGGGGGGGTCTTCCAAGCATGCGCACAGGCATCGCACCGAGGAGGGGACTTGTGCCGCATGCGGAGCATGTTGGAATCGCAAATGGACCCTGGGATCTCCGCCATTCCATTTTTGGCCAGTCCGTGAGCATCCGGCGCAGCTTCGAAGCGTGAGAAGCTCAGCGTCGGACAATCAAAGCGTCCCGTCCCTGTCCTTGCACCAGTATTCGCACCACGCACACGGGGTCTATGAAGCAACAGCCCCCATTGAACCCCGCCACGCCGCCGACCCCCGCGCCACTGCCACTGTAGGCGCTTGGACTCGATGACATCAAGGACCGGCCCTGGCAGATCGTGCCCTCCAATGGCCTCTCCGGGGAGGGTGTGGACAATGGCATCGACTGGCTGGCGGGGCGGCTCGGGAAACAGTGAAGGAGGCGGGTTGGCGCAGCTGGGAGCTGGGAGCCGACCAGAGGCGTCGCAGCCAGGAAGGCATTGCATCGAGCCAAAGGGTCCTGAGGCGCGTAACGCGAGAGTGGTATGTTTGGAGAGGCGGGGCGCTCTGCCGTGGTGTCCCCACAAAATGCTGGGTGAGGCGATGAGGTGATGAGAGGAGAGCTAGGGCTGTCAAGTGGATGGGTGGGAAGGGTTTGTGCGCTCGGTGCAAGCTGGGCGCTGGCGCCGTGACTGGTTTTGGTTGGGCGCTGGGAAGCGGGGCCCCGCTTGCCAGGCGCTGATCGGGCCCGCATCTCACGACTCATAAACTGTTGCCGTACGTGCACAGCACGGCGGAAGGCGTGCGCCGCTGTCGTATGGGGTGACTCCTGTCGTATGATGGGCGCGTGCGCAGTGCAGTCGGGTCTAGGGACCTCTGGGCATGAGGGACCACTGGGCATGAAGGACCTCTGGGCATGAGTTGTGGCGACGTGTGAGGTTCCCGTCTATGTGGGGCGGCCGGCGGCACGCTTGTAGGCAAGGCGCGGTGTTGGATGCTGTGTATGCATATGCGCCTGCTTGCGAGGGGTAGGGAGCTATGGACAGAGTGACTCAAGCAGCCGCGCGCGTCGGGATTTTGCTCAGGAATGCAAACGGCTGGGGAAGGCGGTGATCGCGCGGAAGGGGCCTGCTGTGGCGACATGCCGCGACTGCACATCGAGGGTCGGGTCGGGTCGCATGGTGCGGGGGGAGCATGACAATTTCTCCACCGGCCTGAGCTTTCTACATGTATCGACATGCCTTGAGAATACGGGCCCACCCGCACACAAGCTGTCCAGCCAGCGCACGACATGTCTTGAGAATACGGGCCTGTCGCGTGGCGCGGACAGTGCATTGTTTTCGCTGTATCCATAGCAAGGCAATGAAATTTGACCCTCGAAGGGCGCCGTACGGAGGAAGCGCAACGGCGCATGACGCCAACGACTCGCTTCCTGAGTGCAGTAGCTGGCAAGTGTCGTTTGGCCCATCTGCACCCTTATGACGGCAGATCTGAGATATTAGCATGAAGGCCTTCCGCGGCTGTGGAAGAGGCCGAACATGAAGGACGAAAACTGACGAAGCACGCCGCTCTATCGCGCCTCCGCATTGTTGCTCCTTCAGTTCCCTCGCTTCATCAGACCCATTTCCGTCGACAGCCAGCCAGTCGCCTAGGACCCACGGATGAACTTAGGCAGGCTTGGAAAACGATGTCTGCTGCCGATGACCAACTCCCCCTTCTAGGCCACAGGGACAATTGCCGGGGAGATTCGCAATTCGTGTCGAGCAATCAAAAGTCCTGAATCAAACTTCCGGCACGAGGTGCTGCAAATTGTGGATGGCGGGAAGTAACTTCAAGGGGGTGCGCAAGCGCTCCGGAACCACAAAGGTAGTAGGAAAGCCCAAACTGATGTGGCCTCAGGAGCACATTGTGTCGGTATTTTCGGAACAGTTTGCAATCATGTTGCGCATCAAGGGTGCTCAGCTCGCTTTCAGGGCGCTCTCCGCGAGGCAGAGCACCGTGAGTTCCCTTTGTTCCCGCTTTCCGCTTTTGGGGGCAGCACTTAATCTTGGCACTGGGCGTTTGCAAACATTGACTGCAGGAGCTGGTGCAGCAGCGTTGGTTTGCAGCCCAGGTTAGCACGTCGCTGAGGGTCGTGCTCCGCGGACGACGCGGTTGAGCTTAGCCCTGACGCGAGCGTCTTTTTTCCGCAGCCCGCACTGTCTAATGAGGAGGAGTATAGCCGCTTCTCTCAGGACAACAGCCGGGCGCATGTCACCGTAAGTGCCAGTATGCTTCCAGACGTCATTGCACGGCGCTGTATCCACGTCCGCCGGCCCGATTGCAGTGGCCGAAGGTACTCAATGCTCCCCTTGCTGAGGTGGATCCGGATCTGTATGACATCATCGAGAAGGAGAAGAACCGCCAGTTCAAGGTGCGGTTGAGCGACCGATGGGCGTTCGCTGCTCCGCAGTCACCCCAACGCCCTGCTGCGACCCTGCTGCCACGGCGCTCTTCCCATCTCCCTCATGCCGTCTCAGGGCCTAGAGCTGATCCCGTCGGAGAACTTCGTGTCGGCGTCGGTCATGGAGGCCGTGGGGTCGGTCATGACCAACAAGTACTCGGAGGGCTACCCCGGCGCCCGCTACTACGGCGGCAACGAGTTTATCGATATGGCTGAGCGGCTGTGCCAGGTGGGGCTGGTAGTGGGGCAGCTGGGGTCCTGTTTCCCGCTGAAACCCGAACAGCTGTGTCCCGTGGGACGGCAGCGCTTGCTGAGTTGTTTGTTCCGAGCTCCTTTGACCCGCGGATTGCGTATCAACCAGCCACGAACCGTCCGCTTGGTTGGCACGTGTTTGGAGCTGTGGAGCTATGAACCGGTCCCGGGTCCGGCGCCGCGTGTCCGAGCAGCGGGGCAGAGGGTATGCAGGCAAGGGCTGGCAGCGGCGAGCCCTGCCGCTGCTGCTTCCAGCATCTGCATCAACGGCGAACTGGCAGTGACACGGCGCCGGCTGTTGGGAGGCGCTCGGCTCTTCTGCAGCGCACCCAAGGGCCCTGGGTGCCGGCGGCGCTGCTGCCACGACAGCACTGGCGCAGGGAGCTGCGGCAGCTGCAGTCGTGTAACGCATCCGGCCAGCAGCTCGTGGACGGATACGCCCACCAGCCCCCGGCTGCCCCCCTGTCTGTCTGTCTGTCAGCCTGCCAACCTGCCGGTTTGGGCTGCCATGCACCAACCCCGTCTGTCTGTGGAGTGGAGCTCTAGGGGAGGGGAGGGGCCAGAGGACCGGAGGGACGTCTCATAGCGACACGGGGGGGCTCCGAGCTGAGGGCGGGTTTGAAGGGGTCGGCGCGTAATCAGCACACTGGGGGGGGGGGGGGCTACAGACGAATCACACATCGGGCGCTAGGCAAAACGCACTGTTGGCTTCGCGGTGTTCGCGAAGCTGTGCGCAAGCCACCACAACAACGAACAGTGTGACCTGGGGCGGAAATCGGGGTCGCAGCGCTCAAAAAGTCGGATGCCGTTACTTCCCGCCGACCCAACTGCTGCATCTGCTGCCGCTGCGACGCGGCTTCCCGAGCTCCCCTGCGGGCCCCTCGGAACGCCGGCGAGGGGGCAGGGCGGCCCCCAACGGCGGAAAGCCAACGAAGCGCAAAGCGAAGCCACAGCCCACAAGCGGAGCCGGGTCGTCACGCAGCCGGATGCCTGAATCGGCAAGGAACTTGGTTTAAAAATGGGGCATTGACAGTGTCGAGAGAACGCTCACCCCGACGGCGGCGGCCACCGCCACCGACTACTGCCTCTCCCCATCCCATCCCTCCCCGCCCGCCTCTCCCGTCCCACACACACACTCACGCGCACACACACTCACGCGCACATATACACACTCACGCAGGAGCGGGCGCTCAAGGCTTTCCGACTGGACCCCGCCAACTGGGGCGTCAACGTGCAGTCGCTGTCGGGCTCCCCCGCCAACTTCCAGGTGGGAAGTGAGGCAGGGGTGGTAGGGGGGGGGAGGCGGGTGAGAGGGAGATGCGGCAGTGGTAGGGGCGGCAGGCGGTGGGTTGTGGAATGCGATATTGGTACTGGTGGGACGGGGGCGTTGCGGTCGATTTGGCAGTCCCTTCCACGTCTTCCCCCGATCCTCCTTCGGACTGTTGTAAACTCTATTCCCCGTTCCTCCCCCTCTTCCCTCCTCCCTCCCCCCCTTCCTCCCTCTTCCCCCCTCCTCCGCCCCCCCCTCCTCCCCCCAGGTGTACACGGCGCTGCTGCAGCCCCACGACCGCATCATGGCGCTGGACCTGCCCCACGGAGGCCACCTCAGCCACGGCTACCAGACCGACACAAAGAAGATCTCCGCCACCAGCATCTACTTCGAGGTGGGGGGGGGTGTGGGTGGGGGTGCTATCATGGGGGAAATGAGGATGAGGCGGAAGTCCCGAGGTGGGGACAGCTGGGCTGGGTGAGGCTAGGTTGGGGGGGGATGGGGGTTAAAAATTTACACCCCATCCTTGTGGCGTATTCGAATATTCACTGGATAAGGATAAGCAAGCCGATAGACCGACTAAGAAAATAAACACGAAAGATGAAACGGATATGAAAGGCAGCGAAGGGAAGGGTGCGTCGAAGGGACGGGGATCTGGCGGGGGCCCGCGGGGACAGGAAGTGGTGCCGGATCCGCGGGGGAGGGCTTGGGGCGCCTGGGGATTGGTTGGTTGGTTGGGCGGGGCGGGGCGGGCCGGTAAATGGGCGAGGAGCGTGTGTGGCAATTCCGGAGCTGCGAGCTGTGTGCTGTGGGCTGGTCTGAGCAGAGGGGGGGGTGCTGGGCTGGGTCAGCATTGGGCGGGGCTGGGCGGGGATGTGGGCGGTGGGTTGTGGGATGTGGGGACCAGCAGGGGAACAGCAGCTGACCGTGGGGAGCTGGCAGCTGGCAGGGGCGGGGCGGTGGACTGCTGGACAGCTGCAGGGGCAGGAGCAGGGCGGGGAGGCGGGAGGCAGGGGGACCAGATGGCTGTGGGGTGGGTGGGTGGGTGGGTGTAATGGAGAGGTGAAGCATGTGGCGACATGTGGGGACACGGCCGCATGAATGCACACACCCGGTGGCGGAGGTGTTGGGAGTTGCGGTGTCAGTCCCAACTAAGCTCTGTACCACCAGACGGGCGGGCGACACCAGCCCCCGTTGCGGCGCGGCGCGTCCCCCATCTCTGTTGTATCTGATACACCGTGTTGTACTGCGACTGCAGCAAATGCCGTACCGTCTGAACGAGGAGACTGGCCTCATCGATTACGACATGCTGGAGAAGACCGCCACGCTGTTCCGACCCAAGCTCATCGTGGCGGGTGAGTACGGCGGTGTACGGCAGCGCTGGGGAGGAATTGGCTGGAAGGGGCGGCGGCAGGGGGGGAGAATGGCGGGTTGCGGTGTTTAGAGTGCGTGGAGGCATCCGGGGGAGGGAGGTGCCGTGCCTGTGCGCTTTGCTCTCCCCCATCATCTCCCACTCCTTCCCCCTCTCACCCCCGGCCTGAACGTGGACAACCCCCCGCAGGCGCCTCTGCCTACACCCGCCACTACGACTACCCCCGCATGCGCGCCATTGCCGACAAGGTACGGCAACACCCTGCGCGGCAACGTACGGAAATCGGGGATCGGGGTCGGGATTGGGGTTGAGACTGGAAAGCCGAAGGGCGCACGACGACTGGAGGCCCCCACCACCACCCACCCCTGCGGGTCGGGGGTTGTGTGTGGTGGCGGGTGATTCCCTACTTGCATTCCGCAACTGGCTGACCGTGGACGCGACCTGACTCCCCGGAGTGTATCGGCGGAACCCCGGTCCGACAACCCCCGCCCCCGCCTCTTGCGCGCCCCGCCTCTTGCTCTCCTCCACAACGTACGTCTTGTCAGCCTGTCTGCATGTGTAGGACTACCGGTGTCATCAAATCCTCAACCCCTCCCCGCGCCCCTGTTCCCTTCCCGCTTCCGATGTTCGCGACGCCTCCCTCCCCCTCCCCCTCCCTCTCTGCTCCCCTTCCCCCTCCACCCCCGTCAAAAGGTTGGCGCCTGGCTGCTTGCCGATATGGCGCACATCAGCGGCCTGGTGGCTGCCGACCTGGTGCCCTCGCCCTTCGGATACGCCGACGTGGTGACCACCACCACCCACAAGTCGCTGCGGGGCCCCCGCGGCGCAATGATCTTCTTCCGCCGCGGTCTGCGCCGCACGGACGCCAAGAGCGGCAAGCCGATCATGTACGACATTGAAGACAAGATCAACTTTTCCGTCTTCCCCGGCCTGCAGGTGCGTGGGGGGAGGGGAGATGCACGCGTGTGTTGCGTGTGTCAGCCAGTCAGGTACCTACCAGGCTATTCGGGACCGTTCTCTTCTGGAGCCCAGAAGCCCGCACATCCCCTTACCCCGCGCGGCCCCCCCAAACTCACCACCGACATCCTCCCCCTTCCCCTCGTACCCAACACTCTGCTGCGACGCTTCGTTTTATCGCCTCCCCCCTTGCTCTGTTATGCTGAGCTCTAAAGCCCCCCTCCCCCGACACACACACACACGCAACGCAGGGCGGTCCCCACAACCACACCATCTCCGGTCTGGCTTGTGCTCTGAAGCAGGCTGCCACCCCCGAGTTCAAGGCCTACCAGCAGCAGGTGGGGTTAGGTTGGGACGCGGGCGGACATGTGGTGGGGAGGAGCCGGGGTTGTAGGGTTACACAGCCCCAGCCCCGGGCACGAACCGTAGCGGGAGTGATGGAGGCGACGTCGGGGGCGGCAAGTGTTCGACTGTTCGAGGGTGCAGATGTGCGTGCGGGTGCTTTCACGAGCGCGGGGGGGGATGTCGAGGGCTGCAAGAAGGCTGGGACCCACGGGTCCGCCCCGCTTCGCCCTGCTCCAAGAGGCCTGTCACAGGGTTGGTTGGGACACCGGGTCCGGCCTCAGTATTTTATCAAGGGGGGAAGCGGCCGGAAGCGCCCAGAGCTCCACACCCCTCTCACAGCCCCCTTCGACCTGGCTTGCCCCCTGCCCCTTCTCCCCCTCTCCACGCCGTTACCATGCCTGTTCGGGCAGTCCAATGCACCTCCTCCTCCCTTTCTCCCCCTCCCCACCTCCCGCCCCCCTCAGGTGCTGTCCAACAGCCAGGCCCTGGCCAAGGGAATGGCCAAGAGGGGCCACAAGCTCGTGTCTGGGGGCACGGACAACCACATCGTGCTCGTGGACCTGAGGCCCAAGGCACGTTGAGGTTGGGTTTGGGTGCCAGCCGGAGCCGGGGCTGCGGTTAAGACACAGGAGGTCCCAAAAGGGGTGTTGCTCTCGTTAACGGAAAAAGGGGGTAAGGAAGTGCGGTGGTGGGGTAAGATGGGGGGCTGTGCCCTGGGCTGCTCGGGAGGGCATTGGGTCTTAAGGATTTTAGGGCCGGCAGCGGTGTCGCTCTTTCCTGCCAATCCCCACTCGGTATGTCTTTCCCCCGCCCCCCGCCGCCGGCGCCCCCCGCCGCCGGCCTACACGTGGATAACCCCCCCCCCGCCCCCCGCCAAACACAACGCCCAACCCCCCCCCATCCGACCCCCCCCCAGGGTGTCGACGGCTCCCGCGTCGAGCGCGTGTTGGAGCTGGCCCACATCGCCGCCAACAAGAACACGGTGCCGGGGGACACATCGGCGCTGGTGCCCGGAGGACTGCGCATGGGCTCACCCGCACTCACCTCGCGGGGCTTTGTGGAGGAGGACTTTGACCAGGTGGGCAACTGCGTGGGTGGGCAGCTGCTGGGTGCTGGGGTCGGGCACCTGGGCTGGATGTGCTTGTGTAGGTGTGTGTTTGTGGGGAAGGGGGAAGGGGGGAAGGGGTGGCTGGTGCACGCTAGTGCGACTCGGGATTCAGCAAAAGCGGTGCCAAGAGGCGAAGGGCCCCCACCCCGGCTCCGCTATAGTTCACTGCCGCTGCCGCCGCCGCCGCCGGCACCACTGCCGCGAGGGCCCGCCCAACCCGGCGTCGCGGCCGCGGCTGCGCATGTAGCTGCTGCTGCAGGGTTGCTGCTGGTGTGCAGCACGCTACGGAGGGTTGCGTGTGTGGGCCACCCGGCTGTTCCCCTTGTTGCCTTGCATTGCCCTGCCTTGACCCCACCTCTCCCGCCCTGTTCTGTCCCGCCCCTCTCGTCCCCGGGTTCAGGTTGCCGAGTACGTGGACCGGGCGGTCAACATCGCGGTGGGTCTCAAGGCGCAGTACCCCAAGCTCAAGGAGTTCCGCGAGTACCTCAACAAGGAGGTGAGCGAAGGGCCCAGGGGGTCCAGGGGGTCAGGGGGTCCAGGGGGTTAGGGGGTGCGGGCGCGGGGGGGAAGAACCGTGGAATAACCGATCCGCAGCGAAGAGGAACGGGCGCGCGACGTTGGGGAGCGCACCCGGCAGCTCTGCATCCTGACCGGTGCCGGATGACACCCGCTGCGACCGCGTGGCCTTGAGAACGGGGAGGGGGTGCGTGCCGATGACAGGCAGGGTGCTGCTGGGACACCGGAACGACCCGCGGGTCAAAAACAGTTCCCGTCGTTTTTCTCAAACCCCCTCCCCCCTCTGCTGCTTGCAAGCTTACCTCGCTGTCCTTTTGCAGACGAGACGGCCTTCTTCTGTTACTTTACCGTTCGCGGACTCCGGCCTACACGTTGATACCCCCCCTTATTTTCCCCCGTCGTCGTCTTCCCGCGCGCAGACCCCTGCTGAGCTGGCCGGCCTGCAGAAGGACGTGGAGACATTTGCGATGCGCTTCCCCACGATAGGCTTCGAGAAGGCCGCCATGCGCTACAAGAACTAAACGATCAACCGACTAACGGACTAACTAACTGACTGGGCGCTGGCGCCGCAGCAGCGGTGAAGTCGTAGAGCCGCAGGGACGGTAGCGTAGTCGTGAAGCATAACGGTTTGGCGAATAACCGAATAACTTACTCAGTGTTAGTGTCGAGGACGTAAGCCTAAGGCGAGCTGGCTTGGTATTGTAGGGGTGGGTGGGTGGGTTGACGCTGGGTTGTTAACGGCGGGGTGGGGTTGGACGCGTTCCTTGATGGACCGCGGTCCGTCTTTCGGACCCCACTCCCGCCATTGCCTAGCGCCGCAGCGACTCCTGGAGGGGAAGGGTGGTGCCGTGTTGTGTTGTGGAGTTTGGCTGGCGGGCTCAGCAAGGGCCCACGGTCCATGGGTGTGTTAAGAGGTGGTGTCTCGGGGGCAGCAGCGGCAGCGTTGCGAGGGTTGGGGCTGCAGGGCCTCCTCGAGCACACGTGGCAGTGCAGGACACATCCTTGGTGTGTTTGGTGGTGCCTCGCGTTGGGTGGCACGGAATACAGACAGACAGCTGCCTCGGTCTCCTGGGTGTCCAGATAGCTGTGTGGCTATTTTGCCGGCTCGGGTTGCCGGGCTGGGCACACAGACGTCCCGGGGACCCTTTCCCGGTCGCGGGTTGTGTTCCGGCTCCAGCCCCGTTGTTAGGGCGCATCAGCTGTGGTACCCTGCATAGCCGGGTGGGCGATGGTGGCGTCTTTGGCAGCAGTAGCGCTCTTTGTGAACGCTGTATGTGGGCAGCAGTGACGCTGCGTAGGCACCTTTCTTCTCTTGGCGTATTAGGAGTACAGAAGACGAGCGTGGCCTTGGCCGTTTGGTGCGCGTGAGGAGCTTGAGGCAAGGTTCATGACGCTGGGCGGTTGCGGGAAAGCACGCGGTGCCGTGGGGTGTCATGCAGTTTTGCGCGTGGATGGAGAGAGCGATGTCAGTTACCTGCATGAATTCAGGTCGACATGTTGGTTGCCGTAGTAGGCGGGGTCGCTTACGAGGGTTGCTCAGAGAGGGTTTGGGGGTCGTGGCGTTTTTCCCTCTGCCTGGCCGTTGATCCCTCTTGATGCCTCGTCCCACAAGGCAGCTCGTTGCCGCACCATCGCCAGCGCTGTCGGGTGCGACCGGCGGTGACCCAATTTTTCTCTTCTGTGTAATAAACGGACTGCGATGCGGACATGCGCGGGGTCCTCTGCCAGCACGGCCTCGCCTTAGGTACGGTACCTCCGGGCTCCGGCAGGTCTGCTGACTTTCCTCCCGGCGCGCCCCGTCTGCCAAAGCTGGCCGGCGCCTTGGGGGGCGGGGGGGGCGCTACAGGTTGGGTGACGGGCGACATGGGGCGGCTGGCATGGCCTCCCCACGCGTGTGCATGCGAAGAGGCGACACCTCCGCCCCCCCCTTTTCTCTGAGCCTCCAGCTGCTGCCTGCCCCCCTATTACATCTATTACAGCCTCTCCGTCTCGTGCTCATTGCAGGAGCGAGCAGGGTAGAGCACAGCAACCTCCCTTATCAGGTATCGTTGCGTGGCCGTGCCGCAAGCGCATGCACGAGGGGTTATCCACGTAAAGGCCGGAGCCCGGGGGGGCCTTATAAAGTGCAAAACGTGCGCACACACGCACGTGGTTACGGTACACGCTTTGCCGGTACTCACGGCACGTGGCTCCGGTAGTATGTACCGCCAGCAGCTAAGTACTGCGCCTGCAGGTAGGGTTGGGTGGGGCTCGTAGGCCGCGCCCGTGAAGCTGTGGAGGGGGGCGATGAAGCGATTCGGCCCTCCCGTGTGGTTGAATGGATCTCACTCACAGTGGATCCGGATCCAGGGGATTCATGTCGTTACAGTGGGGGATCCGCACCCTTCCTGGACGCCCCGCGGGTCATCTCCGCATCGCGCCCCGCATGGGGACGGGTGCAGCAGGACAACAGTGGCCGTAACACGCATCACGCAACACACAAACGAGTACGGCAACTGACGGCCCGGGTCGGCCGCCTTCAAAGTAAACAAAAGTTACAACAAGTTCTGGAGCGCACAGGAGGGTCATCCGTCTGTCAAAGGCCGTTGCGCCGGTGCACCCTGCTGCTAGCCTGCCGTTTGTGTCGTACTGTTTGCTCGCACAACGCTCGTCAACCACCAACCACCAACGACTCCTAGAAACTGGCAACGCGGGCAACACCGCCCTAGAGGCCGCCAATCTGTCCGGTCAGGTCGGGTCCGGCGGTGTCTGACGGTACTGCAGAATCCACGGATGGATGGATGCATGGGTGGATATCGTCGACCCTCCTCTCCTCCTCGGCCCCCAATGCTGATGCCTCCGTGGCGCACTGCATAGCCCATCCTACAAGCTCCTGTCAAAGTCATCATGTGTGCGTGTGTTGGTTACCTGTCCACCTACCGGTATCTGTCATCTCTATGCCGCCCTCCTGGGCAAGTGGTGACTGTTCTCACCGAGGGAGGGAAAGGAGCCACCCGCCTCCGGGTCAGTCGTGCAGCCGCCGCCAGCCGCCCCGGCCTGGCCTACGAAATAGCGGCCCAAACCTCTAACAATCCCCCCGCGACCCGTAGTATCCTAGTACCCTCTAAACCCTTAGTACTACCCCAATGGACGCGTAGAATTGCAGCCTAAGCCCCTCCCCCCCTGGACTACACCCCCTAGACCCGCAGCATCCCCACCTCCCAACCCGCAGTACCTGCCTCAGCCGTAGTTCCACACACACCCCAAGTCTTGATGAGACTAGACCACCAGCAACACACACCGCACCCCCTGTCCCAAGCCATCCAGCCGCCTCACATCACTAAATAAGCAGCCCCCTCCCCAGCGTAGCGGCCCCGGCCGCAACACATCCCTCCTGCCCCCCCATTCGTTGACGCCCTCCTCCCCCACACGCCCCTCACGCCCAAGCCGCCTCTCATTGCGCCTTCTTGGCCGCCGCCGCCTTCTTCTCCGCCGCGTACTTGTCGGTGGCCAGCGAGTAGAGGTAGGTCCCCGCGATGGCGATGAGGGAGCCAGCCCAGTTGAGCGGCGATACGGGGTTGCGGAAGAACATGACGGATGACACCACCACCGCCACGCGCTTCATGGTGTTGCCCACACTGAAGGTGACGGGGCTGATGCCCTGGTCCAGGACCATGTACGACAACTGGACAGAGAGAGGGACGCATGGAAGGCGAAAGGGCAGGCAGTAGGTAGGTAGGTGCGGAGGTAGGGAGGGCGGGAGGTGGGTAGGTAGGAAGGTAGAGAGGGGGGAGGGCGGGGGGCAGGGAGAAAAGGAGAAAGGGAGGGACAGAGGGAGGTGCTGTGCGGGTGCGGCAGTGCAGCACGAAGCGAAGCAGGATGCGGGTGGGCCAGAGAGAGAGAGGGGGGGTGTCTTCGGAGGATGTCAAGAGCACCCGGCAGGGGAGTGGCCCCAGTCCTGTGTCCCAAGTCCAAGTCCCGCATCGGCCGGTGCTTCCCTCCCTCCCTTCCCCCCCACGTCAACCAGTGCGCTGTACCTGGTTGTACAGGTGGTAGAAGACCCCTCCCCACAGCAGCAGCTGCAGCGTGGCCTTCTCCCCCGCCTTGCCGGCCGCCGCCTGCCAGGCCGCCCCCCAGGAGCCGCTCTCCAGGAGCAGGGCGGCGGGCAGGCAGTAGATCAGCGAGGCGATGGAGATGAGACCAAACAGGTTGATGCCGTCAATGTGCTGCGGGAGGAGGCAGGGGGGAGGAGAGGGAAGGGAGGGGGGAGGGAAGGGGATGGAGGGGGGAGAGAAGGGGCGGAAGGTGGGGTGGGACGGAAGGTGGGGCGGAAGGCGGGGCGGGGTTCGGGTTATCAACGTTATCAGGAAACGGGAGAACGTGCACCTGCCGGCACCCGCAGCTGGCAGCCCACACCGCCGGATGTGCAGCAGCAGCCATCACTCCGCTCCACCCGCACCGAGCACACCGAGGACTTGGACTTGGGACACAGGACCAAAGCGCAGCGGCAGCACACCGAGTCACCCCAATGCCACCTCTGCGGTCCCATCTTTGCTACTCGTCTCTCCTCCCGTCTCGTCTACTACTCGCCCTCCGCTGAGGTCCCTCATCTTCACCAACTCCCCCCCTGGCCCCTGCCCATCTCACCCACCTTGTAGTCGTTGAGCGACTTTTTCGAGTAGATGTTCCGCAGCACCATGCCCAGATTGGAGATCATGGCGTTGTTGAAGCCGCTCCAGGCAAAGCTCACCTGCGCATACGTATACGGCAATGCGGTACAATTGTGGTGCGAAGTACGACATCGCAAAGACTGTGGACAGGTGTTGGGTTTCATGAACGCCGCACGACCAGTGTCGCCGTGTCCTGCCGCGCCCCCTTCCATCCCGTCGCTCTCTTCCAGTTATGTCATGTGCAATCCCCCCTCCATCCCGACTGACGTTTTCGCAAACCCTCCCCCCGTTCCCCCCCCTCAGCTTCCTCCCTCCCTCCCTCCCTCCCTGATACACCTCCCCGCCCCGCGCCGCCCCTCACCTCCTTCATGGCTGACAGGGAGCAACCCGCCACAATGGGCAGCAGCGAAGCCCACACGTACCTGAGCCGGGTGGGGGGTGGCGGGGCGGGTGGTGGGAGGGAGGGGGTGAAGGGAGGGGCGGGTGGAGGGAGGGAGGTTTAGGGTTCAACGTTGTCCTGGTACTGGTGGGGCAGTGAGGGCAGAGCCGAGGGACACCCTACCTCCCCCCGCCCCTCCTCCCGAACCCGGCTCCCTCGAGCCCGGGTGGGTCCCCCTCCCCTCCGCTGCCTTCCGCCCCCCACCGCCCTCCCACGGAAATAGTCCCCAAGCGATCCACCCTTTCCTCAGCCATCCCCCTGCTGCATTCGCCTCCCTCCCATCGTTTTAGTTTCTTCTATAATACCCCCCCAGGTCGGGGTTCCGGTCCCGGTCCCGGTAACCCCCATAGCCCCACTGCTGCGCACCGGTGGCACATCCCCACCCCTACGCGGCCCTCATGTGCACCCCTCATGTCACCCAAAAACCCAAAAGTGCTGTGCCTGCCGTACCCACCACGGGTACGGCACACCCTTCACCGCAGTCCGTACTTCTCTGCCCGACTCCACCCGACCCGACCCCCCCACCCGCCCAGCCCCCTCCCCTCCCCCCCACCATGGGTATGTGACCCCCAGCAGCGGTCCGCTGAGCGCCACCGAGAACACGGGCTCCGCGCTCTTGACGATGTGCGCGAAGGACACGGCCATCTGGCTGAACGACACCACCGCCGCGATGTGCCCCACCGTGTGGAACAGAGCCACCGGCAGCAGAGCGGCGAAGAACTTGGCGTCCACGGAGGGAAGCGGGTGCAGCCGGGTCACCCACAACACCGCCATGAACAGACCGCTGGCGACTGGGGGCGGGGGTTGGGGGCGGGGGGGTTGGGGGTGAAGAGGGATACACGGCAGCGGTGAGTGGGTGAGTGGGTGGGAGGGGGTAAGAGATACGGGTTGCGGCGGTGGTTGGGGAGGAGGGTTTGAGGGAAGGCGGCGGGGCGAAAGCGGAGGAGGAAGGCGGAAGAGGGAGAGGGAGGGGAAGGGAGGGGTCCGGGCGGTTGGTTGGTGGTTGGGATGCGGCGGTTGGGATGCCGTTGATGGACACCGCGATAGCACGGTTGTGTCACCGCTATTGTTATTGGGAGGTGGTTCGCGGTGGCGCTGGGGGGTGATTGGGAGGTTATGATGTGGGCAGGCGGTGGGTGGGAGAGTGGCTTCGTGGAGGAGGGCCAGGCGGAGTGCTGCTGCGGTGACCGAGCCAAGGAGTGTCGTCATTGCGGGAAAGGAGGCTCGAGCGTCGCACCGGTGACCTCCGCGACAGAGAACGGGTGTCTTCCACGCATTGCGACTGCAATATTAATGTGCCTATCCACGCTCGCGCGGGGCCCAAAACTCACTGAGTTGCCAGGTTCCGATGAACCATGGGCACGGGAACGTGTTGAGCGTGCTCTTGTTAATGATGTTGAAGATGATGTTAAAAGCATACCTGTCACAAGGGTTGCAAGCGTTTCCAGTCACGCAACCCAAGCGACCTTAAGGCAGGCACTCTCTCGCGCGCACCAGAGCAGAATGTAGACCGGCAGCTTCCAGCTAGCCTTGGGTTGCTCAGCAGGAACGCTGGCAGCCGAGGCCGACGCAATTATGCAAGATCCCCTGCCAATTTGCTGCGAAGGGCCTTCCAGTGGCTGTGGTCGCGGCACAACTCCCTGTCGGCACGCCGTCGGCGCGGAGGCCGCTGGCAGCGTGGGGTGAGGTGGATGCGCATAAGAAGAGGTCCCTACTAGAGCTTTCCGCCGAAAGCTAACAGGCGCTGCGGCGCCAGGAACAAGGACAGCTTGCATTTCCTGACTGGCGCGAAGTCGGCCCGACAAAAGGTTTAAAAGTGAATGAACAAAGGTTTACAACAAAATAATATGCCTACATATAATCTAAATATGGCTTCCTAAGCCCCGTGCACCGAGCTGCAAACGACCGTTAGCATTACGAGTCCGGTATTTACCGTACATTCTGCTTTCATGACGCTTGATGCACGAAAGCTTCAAATCGTGTGCTGTTTTTCAATATGCAAATCCAGGTTGTGCAATTGGGGGCACCTTTGCCCCACGTTCTCTTGGCCTCTGCCTTGGCGAGCTCGACGACCTAGAGTAGCCGTAAAGGTGGCGCAGTCATTGACTTCTGGGGCCGCCTGCGGAGCTTCGCAGCCCTGGGTGTACCGCCAAAAGGGTGGGACTCGACGGGGCCACATCACCCTTTCTTGCGGATTGTATCAGACAAGTTACGGTAGTGGCCGAGCCCACAACGGCCGCAGATGGATGATTAGGTATACGCTGACCCGGATTCCTCTCTCTTAATGGGGGGTCTAGGCCACGGGCCTCATTATAAGTTGCAGCCCGCAAGTTGCTGTCAGGTCTGTTCATGGGCATACCTGCGGGTGGCCGGGGCCCGTCGCCGATTGGGGAGCCTCATGGCCAACGCCCCCGTGGTCGCGGGTTTCTGAGCCTTCCCCCCGGGCTTTCTCGTTCCTGTCTGGATGACTCTTGCTGTCTGGTCAGGATGGGCGCCTCGGCTGCCATTGTCACCTCCGGTGCAGTGCACGGCCAGCTGGCCCGTTGGCTCTACTTTTCGCGAGTCTGGAGCCCACTGTAACACTGAAATAACCAATATTCCGGCCCACGGCCACGATCGCAGACACAGATGTCCATCTTTGCTCGTCCGCTGTCCTGCACTTTCTCCCAAGTTTCGCGCATCAGAATGCAACTGTTTCAAGGGGGACTAGATTTCACACCGATCGCTAGCCGCACCGGCTAGACGGACTGACAACCCTACCCCAGGTGCACGCATTGCACAGAACAGGCAGCCATGCCAACAGCGCAACAGCCGTTCTTGTCGTGGTACGGCCCGCCACAACGGCTTGTATATGTGTCTCTATCTGGGCGCTTTGCCTTGCATTGCTTTGCGCTTTCAATACAATGAGTACTTAAGATACATTATACTTGGAGCTGCCAGATCCTACCGAGTTCGCGGGTCGGGGTTGCGGTGCCTGCACCCAAAGTTGCTCCTCTTAAAGGTCTATGCCCGCACTTTGCATAATTGTGCGAGGTTAAAAATGTTCGACAAAGACCCTAGTGATAAATTTGCTCTTACAGCCAGGAATGCTTTGCAACCGCCAAAACTCTCCAAAGACATCCTGGCGCTTCTGGACAACCCCGGCCCCACCTCCGACCTTACCCTCATCGCCGCCGGTGGCCGCTCCTTCCCCGTCCACCGCGCCATCCTGGTAGCCCGCTGCGAGTTCTTTAAGACCATGTTCGCAAGCGACGTCGGTGACGCCGCCTCCGCGCGCGAGCTGCCACTTCCTGACGCCGATCCGGACGCTCTGGCGCTGCTGCTGCGTTTCATCTACGGTGGCGTCCTGGACAAGTGCGAGCACGACCAGCTGAAGCCAGCTATGGAGTTGGCCGATTTCCTGCGCCTCGTTTGGGTGTGTGCGAAGCTGCAGCAGCGGCTGCTGGACACCGTCACCCAGGACACGCTCGCGGAGGACCTGCTGTGGGCGGAGGGTCGCGGCGACGAAGACACCCTGACGGCCCTGGTCCGCCTGTGTGTGCGCAAATTTGCGGCCACGGGCGCTGATGCGATTGCAGACGTGCTTGCGGAGCGCAGCCCCAAGCTACTGGCCCGCCTGTTCAAGCAGCTGGCGGCAGATCCAAGCTTCGTCAAGCCGCCGCAGGCTGCGCCGCTTGCGCCTGTGTTTGGACCCGCGCCCAAGGGCTTTGCTGGTTTGGGAGGATTCGGTGTTGCAAGCCAAGCCTTCGGAGCTGCTCCCGCCAGTGCGCCCGCAGCTGCCCCGGTAACAGGATATTCGTTCGGTGCACCAGCAAGCAGCACGCCTGCGTCTAGCTCGGGTGCCCCGTCTGCGGCGACGGTGTTCGGCTCCATTTTCGGACCTGCGCTGTCGTCGGCTCTCATGCTTGGTGCGGCGCAGCCGGCTGCTGTTGGTGCCGCTGGCTTCGGCTCCGGAAACTTAGGCGCAGCGCCGGGGCTTGGGACGGGCTTTACATCTGGCGTCCCAGCTGCCAGCGGCTCGTCCGGCAGCGCAGCCGCATTTACAACCAGCGGCTTCGGTGCGCAGCCGGCGAGCTCGAATCCTGTTTCAACGTTCACGTCCAGCGCAAGTTCATGTAAGTCCGCTCAGGTGTGGCGCTGTTCATGTCGAATGGTTCGACAGGATGCGCTGAAGCGATCCACCTACCTACCTCATGCGTAACATGAAGGCTTAGCCAATGCGCCTATTCCTAGGCTATGGACTGATATTCCCCTGGTGTTTCCCTTCGTTCAACGCAGCGGCGCCCGCGTTTGGTGCAACCGCTCCAGCATCGACGTTTGGCATGGCGCCGGCGCAAGAGCGCGCTTTCGGAATGGGGGCATTTGGCACGGCACCTCCAAGCCTCGGCTAGCCGTCACAGGCTCCGGCGCCTGCGTTTGGAGCCGCGCCCAGCGGCTTTGGCGCTCCGGGAAGGTTCGGTGCTGCACCTGCATTTGGGGGGGCGTCGCCGGCGCCTGCGGGCGACGCCGGGGCGAGTTTTCGCTGGGCATGGATTGGGACCCCAAGGACGGCAGGAAACGCGTGAAAGCGCGCCATCACGGGCATGAAGGGCAATGCAGGGGTTTGTGAGAGCTTTGCGAATTGCAGGAAGTTACGCAATAATTTGTCAGCTGTCATGTGTTTTTACAGAGGACCGCGATGGGACTCCGACCACCAGAGAGCATACTGGCCACCGGGCTCCATCGGCTACGTCAACTTTCAGCGCGCGATCGCCGAGGACGCCACCTCCCAGGAAATGCAGGCCTTCGCGCAGCAGCACCCCATGTACACCCATAACGCGGAAATGGCGGAGGAGGAACCACCGCCACAGCCTCAACCACAGGACTATTCCACACACGCACACACGGACATGGGCAATCCTACAGGGCGGGGCCCCCCTGGGCGCTTCGCGCTGGGGCCCGCCCCAAAAGGAGTTTGGGCGCTAAACGCGCGCCAATCTTGGTTCGACAGACGTGCGCCATTTGTGTGTCGCGTTACTATACAACGCGCTGATATTGTGTAGTATGTTATACCTTTACTTAGTATAATTACAACTGTGGACGCAAGTCGGCTTATGTCGAGCGATTACAGTCGTGTAACGAACTGACATCCAGATTGGAGAGGTACCCCATTATTCCCTTTCAGGAAGGACATTCAGAATCGGTGGGGGGAGGCTTCTAGTGAGAAAAGTGAGATATCCAATCTTCCTATATACAAGTTAGGGCCTCCCACCGGCACTCCCGCTTTTGGGTTATGAGCGGGTTATGTATTGCAAGCAGGCCGTGTGTAGCGGACGCAGTTATAAGAAGGTCCCAACAGTTGTAAATGGTTGCAAGGTCCCAGCGTTGGCGAGCGACAATCGGAAATAGGACAGGCAGGCGAAGGCAGCACAGTGCTTGCGAGTGTAATGTACGTTCGTTGAATGACGAAAGGCTGTGTCCACCGGTAAAAGCGGTTGGTCACCAAGCCCTTCGTGCGGTGCGCACGCAGATGTTTCCGATTCCAGCCGGCAGCATTCCCGCAGCGGCCGCGCTCGCGCCGCTGCACGCCGCAACAAAGGCTCCGTCCATTTTGCAGCAGGGTCGTACTGGACTGTACTGGACTACGAGGCTCGGTCAATATTTAGCTCGCAGTTAGAAGGTAGGTACTTAGACACCTTTAATCCAAGGGGTTCACATGCTGTCAGGGTATGGCTTCAAAAACAGGCCCTAAACACGGATGCAAGGCCCAACACATTAGGACCCCACGTCCGCGCGACAACGTGCAGCTAAGAAGCGGGTTCCATCAGGGGCCATCACGCCCCAGCCAAACTCTATAACGCCTTAAGCACTGCTCTCGCGCCTAATTCTTCCGCTCTACCTACTTCCTTACAATTCGTTGCACTCGCCGTACCTTCTCACAAATCCACATTCTTTCCTCCCAGCGTCGTACATAAGAGCACACACACATCCCTCCGGAGCAAATTGGGTATTGTATGGTTTTGGCTACTGTTGGTATCTGTACCTCCTGGCTTGTACCTACATGCTCGGCGACAATGAGGGTCTTTCCATGGACTGGTCCCTACTGGTCGGAAACTTCCGTAAACTTTCCATAGGCCCGGCCGGGTCCGCGCGTCCGCCGCACCTCCTTTCTAAGAATTTCTTGGACCAACTACTACCATATACGCATAGTATTGTCTTTATATAATTATTGCAGCGCGAAGGGCCACGGGCGAGAAGTTGCCGGACCTGGCCGGACGGCCAATGGAAAGTGAATTTTCCGTAACCAGTCCTTATCAGGCCTTATCCATCGCTAAGAAATTCTTAGCTAGTACATAAACCCGACCATGTATTAAGTTTTCGACCTCGCACATACTCATCGCGTTGATGTCAGCTCGATAGGCATTTTTTGGGTTTGTTGACCAGTGCAGTCCACGGCGCTAGGAAGCGACAAACGCCTGCTCCGCTAACATGCAAGTTCTATTTTCTCGTCAATGTCCTTCCACGGAATGCCCGCTGAGTACCTTGAAGCCCATATTAATGACGAGGCTCGCTTGAGACAGCTTCGCGTGCAGCGTGGCCATGTCAACCTCGAAAATTGTGAAAAATTCTTAACTTTTCTATAGTCGACTAACGAAATTTCCTAGCCGCTGGCCAATGGAAAGACCCTCAATTACTTGTCGAAGTGCGGTCAAAAGCCTTTCCTGTAATCGAGTGCTACACTGAAATGTTGTTACGTCCTATTTCATTTAACGGTAATGTTTATAAATTATAGGTCAGTGGACCCGGAGAGCCTTCCGAAATTTAAACGATTTTCCGATTTATCCCATTAGACCAGGAGCGGGTGAGGAAAAGTAGGCAATACAAATGCCAATCAAAGTCAGATTCCCCTGATTCAACCAGCTTTGAACACGTCCTGAGCTCCTGACAGCTTTAAGGGAGAGTCTTACTGATGATGCACGACAGCACGAACTTCAGGCCAACGAGCAACGACAACATAACAACCCGGAAGAAGCCCCGGAAGCTGTATGCTTTCCTTGATATGCATATTACCCATTTTAACCTCAGCGAAGCGCGTCTCCTAATTTATAATTACCGGGATAAACAAAAGTCCACCGGGCAGCAACATGTGTCGAGGTGACTGGCAACTATGCAATGCGTTATGGTACATATGTCTTTTTGTCTTGCAGTACACGCAGTTCGGTCAGTCGCAAATAACCGCGAATGAATGGCACCCACGCCGGCACTCAGCGCTCCGCGGCGCGCATGGTGCCTATGGGGATCTCTCCACAAGGGGCATGGTTCATCGCATCCGTCACCAACTCCAGGACCCCAACCCTGAGTTGGCTGCCGCTTACATGGATGAGCTGCTCTCGGACTACTCCGCCGCGCGCACAAAGCTTGTTGGCAACTTCACCAAGCGGAACAGAGTTGCTGTGGTATACTTGTGCTTCGAAAGGTGAGCGGATGCGACGGGGAGGACGCTGCTGGGAGACTGGGCCAGGTGGAGCTGGCGGAGCTGCGGGGGCCGCAGGGGAGTCGCAGGAATGGGAAGGCCCCCGATGGGCAGGCAGAGGTTGTGTGTGGGCTTTGTGTCGGAGCGGTGTCTTGGGGGCGAACGGGTGGCGGTCGGTGTTGCGTGCGGGATTTTGCCAGGCAGGCTGCTAGGGAGTGGTTGAAGGGAGCAAGGTGGGATTGCCGCACGGCGGGGCGGGGCGGGCCTGGACGCACGCATGGTTGGGTTGCCCGTTGCCGTGCCAGCACCTAGCCTTGCAAGCGAACACCAGTCCGCCGCTTCATGAGGCTGCCCACACGCAGTCGTTTTTCAATTCACGCAGGCGCTGCAACCCCTCCTCCGCAGCCACTTGGTGGCACACCCGCCCCGCCCTGCCTCGTCACGCGCCGCTTATCGCTCCTACACCACTGCTTCTCCCGGGCTGGCAAAGTCGAAACCGAATCACTCCTCGACCCCATGGACGCGATTGCTGGGTGTGCAGACGCTTGGCTCCTCCCGATCGAGCTTTCTCGCTCATTGGTGCCAGTTCCCTGAAACCCAAACCCCTGAAACCCAATACCCTGAAACCCAAATCCCCGAAACCCAATACGGTACCCTGAAACCCAAATCCCGGAAACCCAAATCCCGGAAACCCCAAACACCCACTCCTGCCACAGGTCCGAGGTCATCCGGCGATCCCTCCCCGCCGTCATGCGGAGTGACGGTGTGGAGCAGTTTGACCTCTTCATCTCCCAGGACGGAGGCACCGAGTACGTGATCAACGCGGACCTGCACTTTCCCGAGTCCGCCGGCATCGTGTACATCCGCCACCGGGTGAACCTCTGCACGGGTGCGTACCAGGGGGGGAGGGGGGCTGTCCACGTATAGGCCGGAGTAAGTAAACGGTTGTACCAAAGTACCAAAAGAAAGGCGGGGGGTAAGGCGGAGGTACGGATACGGAGGGAAAGCGGTGCGGGTGCGAGGAAGGAACGGGAAGGCCGTTCCTGCGGCGCCGCACCGCCTGCCCTGCAGCTCTACGACGGAGGCCCCTGATGGCCTGCAGCACCTAATGGCCGATACCGCCTTATGCCGCTGCGGCCTTGCATCAGTGCCACAGCCAGTGAGCACAGTTCCGGGCACCGGGCTTTCAGCCATTGTCGATAAGGCAGCAGCGGACAGCGCCAAAAGCATGGCCCAAGCGGTTGCAGCGCCGCCCGCGCCCGCGCCCCGGCACACGACTCAAGCGGCACCTCCCCCACCACCGTGACAAATCCTAAAAGTACCCCCCGCGCGACGCGCTTCTCCGCGCTTGTCCCAGGCCTGCACCATCACTTTGTCAAAGCCTTTGCGTTCGACATCATGGGCTATGACGGGCTCATCATTGTGGAGGAGGACAACGTCATCCACCCGCAGGCGCTGCAGGTAGGTACGGGCTGCGCGCTTGCGACATGGTTGGTTGACGACCCAGACGGGAGCTGCGCGGTCTCAGCCGCCGCGACCCCCCGCCTCGAGCAGCGGCGCGGACCACTTGCCTGGTACTGGTATTGCGGCGCGTGCAGCATGTGGCGGTTGCATCGTCTTTGATGCCGGGCGGACCAGGGGGCAGCTTGGTTTGGGCCACATGCAGACGGGCGAACCCCGAACCCAAGGGTTCGCTCAGCAAGCACTTCTTGTGCGTTCGTATGACGGCGCACTCATGGCATGGCCGCGGAGGCTGGCAGGCTGCATGTACCCGGCTGCCGGCCACGTGCAGGAGGGATGGATGGGGGAGGGATGTGGTGTACATCCCTCCCGCATTTGACAGCCGGGAGGGATGTTACACCACATCCCTCCTTGGGCCGCTGCTCCTCGCGCACTATACCCAGCGCGCCCACCACCGTATGCCCCCCGCCCCCAAAGCACGCACACACAGCACGCGCCTTACGTGACACCTGCATTCTCCGGCTGTGTCTCCAGCTGTTTGTGTGTCGTTTTGAAGCCCCCGCGCATGAGGCACGGCAACCTCTCTCCTGTCTTGAGCAGGTCCTTACTGCTTTCGCCTTTCCTTTCCTCTCCTCTTGGGTGCATGTGTTCTGCGCATCACCGTACCGGTGTGCACGCGCAGATGCTGTCCCGCATGATCGACCTGTCTGTGGAGCAGCCCGGCATCGGCATTGTGAGTCTGCTGGACATGGACAACTCGGCCTTCCTGGATGCCGCACGATTCAGCGCGGGCGTCATCCCGGTCAACGGAACCATGGGTCACTTGTAAGTCTGGATGCGCGTTGTGAGGAAGAGTTGTGATGGGATTCGTAGTTGACGGAATTATACAGGAGGCTCTAAGATGGAAAAAAACGGTTTTCCATGCAGCAACCGGGGGCGTGAAATTGGTAAGATTTGGTTGTTCTGCTTCTGCTCCTCGGTTGGTTGGTTGGTTGGTTGCCAGGTGGGTGTACGGCTTCCACAAGTCGCGCTACGCCGCCGCGCGCGCCGACCTCATCGACTACTACAACATCATCAAGGGCCAGAACTACCGCAACAAGCACGAGCCGCCGCTGGCAGACAAGATCCGCGCGCTGCTGGTGTCCAAGGGCTTCCCGGCCGACGGCGAGCTGTCGCAGGACCGCTTCTTCATCTACTCGCTGGCCCACAACGGCCTCCGGCTCCGCTTCCAGACCATGTTCCGCTTCTTCGAGCCCATCGGCTTCCTGGGACTGCACCACCGCCACTCGGAGGCGCAATTCTTCATGATGTTTGGGCGAGGTGCGTGGGGGCCTGTGAGAGCAGCTGCCGGGATGCCGCTACCTCCCCGGACGCGGGCGTGTGGAGCGGTGCGCTGAACTGGTGCACTGGCTCCACTTGGGGAGTATGCTGGCTGCTGGCTGGCTGTGCGGGGTATCCGAACTGGATGCCTGGCTGCTGCCCATACGTGGGCTGCCCTGGCCCCAGGGCACAGCCCGCGTGACGAAGTGCGGTCGGGTCGGGGGTGGAGAGAGGTGCCGTGTCGTGGCTCGTGGGGCAGTCGGCAGACGCGCGCGCGCGTGCGGACGGAGTGGCTGCCGGGTTCTTAACTTGCTTGCTTGGGCTGCTTCCCCTGGCCCCCGCAGGCATGTTTAACGGGCGCATCCGTCCGGAGACGGCCTTCGACGTGACCCAGGACCCCGCCAACCTGGTGGCCATCAAGGAGGGCGTCCGCGAGCGGATCAACCGGGTGTGGCTGCAGTTCTTCCCGCGGGAGGTGCACGAGCCGCTCGTCAACAACACGTTCAACTCGCTGATGGAGGGCCGCCTCAACGGCGTGGAGGCCATGGGGGACATCCGCAACGCCGGCCTCAAGTACGTGGCCACCAGGGCGACGGGGAAGCGGCGGTGAAAAGGGGGAGGGAGCGGAGCAGGGGGAGCGGAGAGGCGGGATAGTCCTGCGTGCTTGCATGCGTCTTCATTCGTGTGTCGTTGGTATTGGTTGCGTGGGATGGCGTGCGAAGTTTGTACTGCGCCGGTCATGCACTTCGTGGGCTTAGGTAGGGCAGGAGGTAGGGTAGGGCAGGCATCCTCTACAAGCGCGGGGCGGCCGGGTGGGCGTTCCGCGGGGAGGTTAAGGGCTAAAAGGCTGCGCCCACAGGAGCGTAGGACAGGACACTGACGTTTTGCAGTTGTCAGACTTGGAAATTGTACGCACGGCCCATGTGTGCACGTGTACATGTGCGTTCGTCCCAACCACTCGAGTTTTGCGGCGATTTAGGTTCGTCGCATGCATGACATGGATGCGCCGTACAAGTATGACGCTGATATGCGATCCCAAGTCCGTTTAGGGCTTTGGGGATGAGCGTGCGCCGCGCTATGCGCGTACGCGCGACAGGGATGCAGCAATGATGTTTGCTCTTTCGATTGCACATCCTGGTGTCGCAGTTTCACGGAGTTGCGCGTGTGAGCGTACTGTGCAGTCGAGATCATGAGTGGAATGCATGTTTGCTTGTTTGGAGCACGGTGACCGATTGCGATAGCGCTAGCCGTGGTGTGCCGTCGGCCTTGGTGCCGCTGTACGAGCACAACGGTCCCGTGCAATAAAGAGCGGATCGGAGCGATAATTCCGACAAGCGCAGCCCATGCTGTACATATCACCTGAGTGAACTGCAGTTTACGAACTTCGTTTGTGCGCGGGTAAAGTCCGCGGGAGCGGATGTATTCTGACGTTACAATGCGTGTCGTAATTGGGGTGGTGGCCATGCACTGCATTTGCAAGGACTTCTCCTTGCACCCTTTCGGGCGGCTTTAGGGCAATCTTTGGTGCTTGCGCATGAAACGAACGCACGGGTGTGAGGCACTGTCAGTCAAGCTGGGTGCGAACTTTGATGAGACACGTGGGCGGCGAGACGAGGCTGCGAATGCATACTGCTCGTGCGCATCGACTGAAGGCAGGTGTTGAAGAAAACGCCGAGCATTGCTTTACCAGGCGCATTGTCGTTCATTGTTTTGCTGGGATGCTGTCTCTGCTGTTTGGGGCTTCGGCGCGCACTGGATGCCTCAAATGTATCATGCGGTGGGCCTCGATGCCCCCTTAGGCGTCCGGATGGGTATGGACAGGGGGCGGGATAGGAACATGCTGCGGGCTGCTCACAGTAAAAATGTTCGCACGGAGGGATGTCCACCGACCGTGCTGCGCCCGAAATGCCCGTCGCACGGAAGAGGCTCAAGAGATGCATGTCCTTCAGTCCAATCACAGAACGGCAAAGCGGCCACCAGGGATGTATACGTGTCATGGGGCTGTGGCTGTGACACGACCAGGGAACCGAGCCAGCGTTACCACGCATTCACACCTAGCCCACGGCCTCAACAGCGGACGAGTCTGCGACGCCATTGCTGTACGTGGTACTGGACTACTGGTTAGCCAAATACCAGCAGTCTTGAAGACCCTGGACATCACCGTCACGTCGCTAGCCGTCCTTTTGGGCATTGCGCTGCCCATACCAGAACTGCGCAGACTGAACATCGCAAGCGATAACGCCGCCAAGGACACGCGCTCACCGCGCCGTCCCCGGCGCGGATATACATGGCCTCTGCAATGGGCCACATGTCACTCAGGACGATGCGCTGAACGTGAGGGCACGGATGCCTTGGAACGCGCTGCCGCGGCCGCCGCGCTGTGGGCGGACAGCGACATGGAATTTTCGGCGGACAGTCCCGTGGCGCGCACGCTCCGGAACTCGGGCCCCACGCTGAACACCATCGGCTGCGGCAGGCCCGAGTGAGAGCGCGCCAGTTCCACGGCCGCGGCGTTCGATCCAGTCGCGGCTGCGGCGGCGGACGCGGCCAGGGCGGTCACGTAGGCGCCGCTTGCGGTGTTGGCGCCGCCGGCCGCGGCTGCGGCCACTGCACCGACCCCCGTGGTCGCCGGCGGCTTGCTGCTGTTTGGTCGGACGATGACGCCGCCGATGCTACGCGGCTGATACTGGGTCGGGAAGGGCCGCGCCTGAATGGCCGCGATGCTGGACGGGGAGACGCGCGATGGGTCGGGTCCAGGAGGGGCAGGAGCCGCGGCGGCAGCGGCAAGGTTGGGCGAGGTGAGGGACCCGGGGGTGGCGCTGCTCGCCGCGGGCCGCGCTGACGTGAAGGTCGTGGCGCCAGCGGACCGTCTGCATGCGGACAAACAATGGAGGAGTTGGGGACACGGCATTTATGTTTGCAAAGATGAGATGCTGGCGCGTTACGTACACGGGTTAAAGAATCCACAGAACATTCAAGGACAAGGACAGAAGGACGATGCCATTAACTTCCGGCAACGATCAGCAACGAGAGGACGATGGCTGACATTCCTAGGTAATAAGATAATAACCGGCCCCCAGACCAGACACATGGTCACCTGAATGCGGCAAACGACGGCAGCACCACCTCCGCGTCGTCCATGTCACGTACAGGAACAGAGTAAGGCGCAGACGGCACGGCGGCGACGTCGATAAGCGGAGATGGCGCCGCCGCGGGCTCGTGAGCACCGGCAGGGCGGAAGGCGGAGTACGGCGTCGCCGCAGTCATCCCCACGGCGTTGCCCTCGCCGCCGCCGCCGCTTCGGGTGGTGGTGCCCAATGGTCGCAGACTTGAGGTATCCAGGTCGGCAAAAATATTGCGTCGCGCCAGCGGCTGTTGCTGCTCCAGCGGCGCGGGCTGGTGCCGGTGCGATTGCTGTGGCTGGTACGATGACGAGGCGTGCTGGGCGCCGTACAGATCACCATACGATGTGTGGCTGCCGTAGACGCTGTGCGCCGCCGCCGCGGTGGCGGCAGCAGCAGTCGTCGTGGGGATGGACGTGGTAGTCCCGGGGGCGGGGCCCAGGGGCTGCTGCGCTTGACGGTGCGGTGCCGTCTGGTGCTGTCGCGAGGAGGAAAAGGGGGCTGGCGCTGGCGCAGGGGGCGCCGCTACGCTGGCCGCCCCAGCGCCACCGCTACCGGAAGTCCGCAGGAGGTGTTGCACTTGCGCCTGGAAGAGAACCGGCCATGCGCGAAGAGGGTGGCAGCGCGAAATCGAACAGTTGAATGCCACGCCCTAAAATCCATAAAGTAATAGCAATGGCCTGGCAGGGAAAATGGGAGGCCATCTATCAAGTTCAGGCTGCTGTTGGGGCCCTATCAGCCATCTGCAACCCCGAAGTGCCCGCCATCCCCCCAGCCCACCCGCTGCTCTAGTTCAGGGCAGCTCATCCGCCTCCGAACCCTCACACGCCGCTTTGGCGCACGTACCTGCAGCTGCGTCAGGAGCATGCTTGCGTGGCTGGAGAACGCGCCCAGCTCCTGGCGTAACTTCGCGTTGTCGCTCTGGATCTGCGGGTGGCGGTCCGGGATGCTCATGTGAGGACGCACGAGAGCCGAGGGACGGACGGGCGGATGACAAGGGCACACACGCGCCAGGCGTTGAACCCGAACTACCGAGTACGCGCAGCTACAGAATAGGGCACACAGAATAGGGCGCACAGAATAGGGCAGCACGCGCGTCTGCGCGTGGATCCATGCCCCACTGACCCCACTCGGCAAAGTCGCGGGACCTACCTGCCGCATCTCCCGCCGCATCTCCGCCACCTCTTCGTGAACCGGCAACGAGCCCACCGCACCCCCATGTCCTCCTCTAGGCCCCAAGGCAGCCTCCAGGGCGCGCAGGCGCCGCTCCACATCCGCCTGGCGGTTTGGGGCCGCGCGTTGCAGGTTACACTTATCATTATCAAGCCGTCGGTTGGCAAGTTACGGGGCATGCGCAACAGCATCAGAAGTCGTGGAAACGCTATACCCGTTTATCGGCGATCACATGCAGTGCGGCGCGCGCCTCGCCGCCATGGCCGTTGGCCGTCACCGCTGCCGCTGCCCAGGCAGCGCATGTATGACACTGCGCGCTCCCCGACCCTCTATCCACGGTCCAATACCGTAACCACTGACCCACTTCTCAGACATCCCATCTGCCACCCTTTCGCGCCGTTCCCAATACTGCATTATCCTACCCAACCTTGTATGTTGTATCACACCAAATACCCACCCAACCTTGCACGTATGCCACCCACCGCCGCGGTGTCAATGGGCGACGCTGTGCTCCGGCTGGTCGCCCAGGCCAGGCTTGGACCGCCGCCCAGGCCCGAGCCCCCGCCGGTCACTGGTCCCCCTCGGCCTAGCAGGGCAGCCTCAAAGGCAGCCGTCACCGGGTCCGTCTCGCCCGCCCTGCCCTCTGCTGCTGCTCCTGCGCCGTCGCCAGGGCTGTCCCTGCTGCTGGGCCCCCCGTTGTCGTCCCTATCCTCGCTCTCCTCCCCGAAGGCAATGATGGTGGTGGCGTCTGCGGGGTTGAACCTGCGCGGAGAGGCAGGTTAGCGGCTCTACTGGAGTTCGCTAAACTTGACACACAAAACAGTCATTTTCGAAAAACAGGGCAGGCGTGGGTGCATAGCTGGCGAAGAGGTTACGCTAGTAAAAATCACGAGCGAGGGTCTGGGGCGGCCACGATTGTGACGCGGCGACAAAGGAACATTAGGTCACTTTGGGGTTGTGAGCTGGGAGGGGCGGGGACATTGGGATTGACAACTCGGCCCCACCTGGGCCTGAGCGACGCGGGTGTGATGCTAACGTCGCCCCGATGAAGCGGGGCCCCGCCGCCGTTGGCCTCCACCGCCGCAGTGCCGGTTGTTGCGACCCCAGCCCGTCCCTTGGGCCCTGCTTTCGCCTCCGCCACATTGGGCCCCTGTGTTGGGTGCCTCGCTTGGGGCCCTGACCCTGGCCCTGTTGTTCCCGCGGGCTCAACAGCCCATACGGTGCTGCGGCCTGGACCTGCAGCCGCCACGGTTGAGGATGAGGCGCCGCCAAAAAGGAACGGCTGCGCGCTGATCTCCGTCGACGGCAAGGTGAAGGAAGTCTCCATACCGGATCCAGACGGGCTGGCCTGGCTGTCAGCCACTGTGGCTCTGGCATGCACCGGCAATGCTGATGTTGTTTCTGTTTTTGCTGCTGCTGCGGATGGGGACTTGCGCAGCATCTCTACCACGTTTCCGTAGTTGATAGGCAGGTCCCCGGTCACCGAGCTGCCGCGAGGCCGGTCCTGGTCGGGCTCGGTGTCCTCCCGCAGCATACCGGCAGCGACGTGCTTGGCCCACGCTGTGGCGTCGGTTTCAATCGTGGGCATGCATAGCGGGGGAACAGGCAGATGGAGGCGGGGTAAGCCGGTTGCTGGTTTCGTGCGTCGCGGGGTATTGTTTATGCACTTCGAAATCCTTTCACTTTTTTCCGGCGTGACAGCGACTGGGGCGTGTGGCAATGACGGATGCCCAGTCACGCGGGCTCTCGCAGAGCCAAGCAAATCAGGCTTACCCTCCAAGAAGCATCTTTTCCCATCCGATGACGCCAGGGGACGGTTCTTGGAGACGCGGGAGGCCTTGCGCCGCTCCTGCCACGGCAGCGACAGCGTGTAAGGCCTTGTATTTGGCAAGCCATACGCTACAACCGCAGGCACTGATACCTGCTCCTCGGTTGAGAGCTTGAACCGGTCGAGGTTGGATGAAGTTGTCTGCAGGCACCGACCCCGCACCGGACAGTAGGACTCGACCCCATGTACAAAAGGCGTCGAAAGAGTGCCTGACAAGATTATTTACGCACATCCCATGCGGGCCGTTCTTGGAGGTCGGAGAGGCGCCTGGGCGTTGGCCCTCGATGCCCACGCTTCACGGACCCGGCGCGAGAGCTGCGCTGGAGGCTGCTGCTACGTGGTTTGGGATGTGTCATCTGAAGCTATATCTATGGATAAAGCAAGCCTTGATGGAAATAAGGACGGAAAATTAAACGCGAAAAGGCTATGGTAACATCAGACAGCTGGGCCTCTTCGTAAGTTGTCTTCAGGTGTGCCTGTCTGTTTCCTTGGTCATGAAGGTGTTATGAGCTACTTGCTGCGCGAAAGAGCAAGTCTTTGGCCGAGTCCGATTTCCACCAAACGCCGTATTTCTGGATCCAGGACAGAAGCTTGCAAGCGCTGTATGTATTTTATTTATTATCCTCTACTGCTCTATATATAAAATTCCGCGTGAGAAGTTTGCTCTTGAAAAATGAAACTACAATATCAGGCTCGCTGCAGCGGAGTGACTGCACGTGGTGTCAAGCCAGCGCCTTGCCTCGGGACTGTATTTAAGGCTTCACGATGTGCTAGCGGGCGCGTGCATGCAGCTGCCGATGGTGGCGTGAACCCTTTTGCCTCAACTGCACCATCAACCGTCGCAAGCGGCGTCCAGAGCGTTGAGACTGCCTCCACAAGCGCAAATGACAAGTATGGCTGGTCATCGCACACATGGAAATGGCGCGGGCATACGATTCACTACAAGACCGCTGGATGTGGCGAGCCCGTCGTGCTTGTCCACGGGTTTGGGCTGTCGTCGTTCCATTACCGTCGCAACATTCCTATCCTAGCTGAAAAGTACAAGGTTGGTAGTTCGCACATCTTGATCAGGGGCCTATTCGGGTGCGGGTCGAGCGCCGGTACGTGTGGCCGCACCGGGGACGACTCGGGGTTGATATCTGCCCAAATATCTGCCCAGATGATCGATCGCCACGTCACACCGCTAGGAAACGTTCTCGGCTTCAAATATCGGAATCTCGAGGCTGTGGACGGCAGTTGATGCGTTGCCCCTATTCCCGGCCCGACCGAAACAAGGACCCAAACCCGTAATCAAGGCTACCGGACCCGCACCGCGCCCTCCTGCCAGTCCCCGTCATCCCGGGTCGCTTCATAAATTTCACCTGACCCCTCGGTCCCGTCAGGTGTACGCGATTGACCTTCTGGGATTTGGTAAATCATCGAAGCCTATTCTGCAGTACAGGTGCGTGCCGCCCGGGGTGTAGTCGGTCGTCACCTGTCGACATAACCCTCCTCCCTCCTCTTCGCACATTCCATCCTGCCGCGGCCCAAACCCGATCCGGACTGCCAATGGCCCGTCCCTCCCCTTATCTGTCCGCTGCGGCTTCTTCCTTTACTTGCCCCTCCTCTGTCCCCGGCACGGCACCCCGACACCCACCTCAGCATGGAGCTGTGGCGGGACCTGCTGCTGGACTTCAACGCCGAGTTCATGGCCGGGAAGCCCGTGGTGATGGTGGGCAACTCCATCGGGGCGCTGGCGTGCCTCATGGTGGGTCCAGCGGGCGGCCGGCTGGGTCGGCCCCTTGGACCCGCCAGCGCTGCCCCACGGGGCCCTCCACGGGGGCTTTCCCCTAGGCGCAGGGCAGCACCTCGGCCTGTGAGGCGCTGAGAGCAACCGAGCTGAGCAGCCGCTCAAGGCCCAGCAGTAGCCCGATCGACCAGGTTAAAACGTTGTGAACTATTGTCAAACCGCGCTTGCAACCCGATGAACCCCGAAGCACACGACTTAGCGCCACCAGAATCAAAAGGTCAGGCCCAGGTCAACGGCAGCCCGCCGTGGCTTGTCCTAAAGCAACCGGCGCGGGGGAACCACCTCGACCCACGCCACCCACATCCTGCCCTCATGCAACCAACCCCTCCCGTCTCCACCCCGCCCCGCCCCAACGCAGGTCAACGCCGCCTCCCCGCAGGAGGCCGTCCGCGGCACCGTGCTGCTCAACTCTGCGGGCGCCATGAACAACAAGGGTGTCATCGGCGACTGGCGCATCCTGGCGCTCTACCCGGTGCTGCTGTTCATCGACTTCCTGCTCTCCATCCCGGCGGTCAGCGCGGCGCTCTTCAACAACGTCAGGTGGGTGGGGCCGACATACAGCGGGCAAGGGGAACCGGGCCGCGGAGTACTCAATGGCAGCTGGAACGATCAAGTCAGGTGGTGCGTTGGACTTTGAAGACCGGTCGTGTGACGCTGTGTATCACGGGTATATCAAGGTGTGGCACGTGGCATAGGCGTTGTCACTCGTTACCAGCGGAGCAACTTCGATGCCGGGGGGCTGTTTGTTGCTGGGTGCGAACCGCAACGGACGTTGGGGTTCAAGGCTTGCGCAGATGTCTGGAAACCCCGATGACATCGCCCTTTGCTTACTTGCTTCGGCCCGTGGTGCAGGACCCGCGACAACATCCGGCAGGTTCTGGCAAACGGTGTGTACCGCAACCCCTCCAACGTGGACGCGGACCTGGTGGAGGAGATCTTTGCGCCCAGCTGCGACCCGGGGGCGCGGGAGGTGTTCGTGAGCGTCATCACAGGTGAGGGCGGGAGGCGGACTGGGGAGTGGCAGGGCCAGTGGGTTCCGGGAGAGTGACAATGGGTGGTGTGCGTCGCCCTTGAAAGGTGGCAGTGGGTGCCACGAGCGCTTTTGAAGGGTGACAGAGGGTCCGTTCAGCGCTTAGAAGGGTGGCATCGGGTGCCGGCGGGGTTGGGAAGGGTGGTTCAGCAGCAGGATCGCAGCAGTGGCGTCGGCCATCTGGCCACGTGGGATATTGCGCTGCGAATGCTCCTCTGTTCCTGACAGCAGAACGTTTTGCTTCAACATCGTCCCAAGATGGTTGTACTAGACTTCGCTCCGGTCTGAACGGTTGCTGGTCTCCTGGTGATGCGTCTCCTGGTTTCTTTCAGGTCCGCCGGGTCCCAAGCCCTGGAACCTGATCCCCGACCTCAAGGGCCCGCTGCTGGTCCTGTGGGGCGACAAGGACACCCTGACGCCCGTCGACGGACCCGTGGGCCGCTTCCTGCAAGCGCTGCCAGGTCGGCGCCCCGAGACCACATTTAAAATGCTTCAAGGTCAGTACGGAAACCTTGCAATGCAACGTTTGTCTTTTAGGAAGGCGCGTCCTTTTGGGTTTGGTCTCCTCACTTCATCGCCGGTCCCTCCGTGTTGCCCGCGCCACACGGAGTAGCCGCCGTCCCTACGTCCTAGGTTCCTCCGTTTACCAGCTAATAGGCTGCCTGCGTTGGTCCCCTGCACGCAGACGTGGGCCACTGCCTCCACGACGACAAGCCGGAGCTGGTTCACGCGGAGCTGCTGCCCTGGCTGGAGCGGGTCATGGCCGGGCTGCCCGCATGCGGAGATGTGGTCGCGGCGGCGGTCCAGGAGCAGACGGCAATGGCGGCGGAGCCGCTGCCCGGCGTGGCGGTCGGCGAGGACATGGGCGAGGGCGCCGTAGCGGAGCCGGCCAAGGAGGAGGAGGTGGTGGTGGCGACGGTGGCAGGCAGCACGCCCGTTGCCGAGTAGTTCGGGGATCAGCAGGAGTTGTTGTAGGGTTTCCGGAGTGAAGCGCGTGAGAGGCGTAGATCCGGGATCGTGAGGCGCGTGCAGAGGGGGTTGTCAGTTTTCGTCTGGTTTTCGCAACCCCTGCCTTAACAGGCGGTTTTCGGAGTGCTCGGATGGCATTTGGCGACAGACTGTGTGGCAGGCTCGTATGTCGACGTGGAAGTTAAACGGTTTAAAGGCACATCATCACATGGTAGAGGGTGCATCGGACCCCGTGAGATACAACGTTTTGAAAGCGCTTAAGAAATATTGCGTCATATTCTCGGCTGGCGTCTGTCGTATTTTATTTTGGTGAGGACGGACAATGCTGAACGGGGATCCCAATGCGAGGACCCTACAGGTGGAAACGTGACCGGTACCACAACCGAAGGGCCATGCATAATTTGGTCTCGGAAGTCATCTGCGCTCAAGAGATTGAGCGGCTGTCTGCTGTGATATCTTGGGCTTTGTGGGGCGGTGACACTGTTGCGTTTTTTGCCGGAGCCCCCGCCGCGGAGCTGCTCCGGAGCGCGACGCCCCTTAGCGTCGGGTGTGTTGTTCGAGGTTGTGCCACTGTGGGGACATGGTGGTGGTGGTGGTGGTGGTGGGTATGGGGGTGGAGTTTTCTGCTTCGCTCTTGCGCAGCGCCGCGGCCACCGGACCAGATCATGTGCAGTGAATGAATTCAGCGGGTTTCACCGCCAACGTCTCTACGTAAGAGCGAGGGCAAGTGAAGGCAAAGCCTCCGCGCCTCCGCGCAAGCGGAGCAAGCACATACTTGTTGGTACGTCCACAGCGCGGCGGAGTGCCCCAATGGCTTCGAACCCTCGCACCTCAAGAAGCGCCCGGTCAATCAGAAGAAGCCTCCCAGCGCCAAAACCGTGTTTCGCCGTGACACGCACGGTGCGAGAAGTACCCTTCGTTCAGTTCAATAATGTCTACTCCCGCCTGACCCGCGGGTCACCACTCTGCCCGGGGTTACCGCTGCCCGACTTCCTCCTCAACCCATTTGAGTTCGTTTTCTACCCTGCATTCCCACCGTAGTCCGCAGCTTAAAACGTAGCACGCCATCCTGCACCACGTGACGGCATCCACAAACACGAAATAATGCATCTTATCCGTAATCATGCACTCACGTCAGCGCCGCCGCCCCTCTCAACTCCTGCAAGCCCAGCTCTCCCAACCCAATGGCACACCTTTTGGTCTGGCTTACCATAACTGGATCGCAAAGGCAGTTCTGGATGCTGAACCACTGGATCACCACACACAAACCGGCGCTGATGCTCACTAACCGTCGGTAGCAGAATGTACGGATGTACGGACGGCCGACGGCTCGCATTCGTTGGGGCCAGGTCTCACGGCAGCTCGTACAGTCGTTCGGAGGGCCTGGAGCCCACTGTAATTACCACAAGAGACAGTTCGTATCCTTGCCATCCCTGCCGCTGGAACTCATGTAGCCTCTGCAGCTGCTGCGGCCGCCGCCACTGCCGGACGGCCGTAACAGTATCACTCGACCTCCGTTACTGCTACCGCTGCTGGGGCGGCGGCGGTGGCATCAGCCGCTGCGGCGACGGCGGCGGCTCATACTCCTGCATCTGCCCCCAGCTAGGCCCCGCGCTCAGCTTGACGGGCGTAGGCACCTGCAGGCGCACCTCCCCTTCCAGCACCTGCCGCACCAGCCCCGCCACAGCCGGCAGCAACGGAGACTCCACCTCCAACACCAACTCGTCGTGCACCTGCACAAGCACAGATTGCCACAACCACAACATGCGATCACGAACCTGTACGGTATGTTCACTAAAGGGTTTCATCGCAACAGGTTTACAGCACAACGTCAGGCTGCTGCGGTTGCGGCGCTCGCACGTGCGGTGCTGCGCGCCCTTGCTCCCGGCGGACGCGGGCCCTTGTGATGAACTTGTTTGGCGGTTGATGCGGCGCCGCACCCCTCACAGGTTCCATCCAACCATCATTGGCACGCCCGACCAAGACGCCTTCCCACACCTTGCCCCTGTGCATGCTTGCTCACACACGCAGCCTGCGCCCCCACCCACTGAAGCAAGCAAGCAAGCACGCACACACAGCAGCAGTACGCACCATGAGCACCAGCTTTGCCCGCCCCTCCATGCCGTCCGCCGCCAGTCGCCGAGTGAGTGTGATCATGGCCGCCTTGACCAGATCGGCGGCACTGCCCTGACACACGCTGTTGACGGCCTGGCGCTCCGACTGAGGGCGCGGAGGGAGGGAGGGACGCGGGGAGGGAGGGAGAGTAGCGAAAACAGTCCAAGCAGGCAAACTGACGGGAACGGGGGTGATTTAGGACAGCCCAAATAGGCAAGCCAGCCACCGGCAAACCGGGGAAAGAGGTGGGGATGGGTCACAGATAGTGCTACCCTGCTGGGCAGAGGACACACTCCCGTCCCCGGCCCCTGCAAACCCTGAGCCCAACCCCCTCCTCCGCCCCTTCTTGCCTGGGCCCTCAGGCTGCGAGCCTCCTTAGAGCTCCGTTCGTTGATCCGGGGGAAGTAGCGGCGGCGGCCCAGCAGCGTCACGATGTAGCCGCAGCTGCGACACTCCTCAACAACCTGCAGGGGCAGGGAGGGGTGTCTGTGTGTGCGTGTGTGAACAGAACAGCCCCACACATTGTAGGCATAGTTAAGCAAGAAGGCCGGGCTGCTGCACAGCAGTTGAGTGGCGCATCATCCCCAGAAAATGCGCCCCGACCCGCTCCAACGGCACGGCCCCGGCGAGACTGCGGCGCTCCCCCCTGCCTCGCTGACCTCCTTTGTCCAGCGGTCCACCCCGGGTATGGCCCTCCGGAAGTTGTCCGACAGCTCCGCCGCCTCGTGCACCGACACGCCCAGCTCCGAAGCCAGTGTGCTCGTGCCCATGCCGTACAACATGCCGTACGCAAGTCGCTTGGCCTGGACGCGCACCTCGGATGTCACCTGTGGAAGCGGCGGCGACGCGCACAGGTGCCCGCACGCGCAACCGCCGAGCAGCAACCGAGGAGCGCACACCGTCACAAACAGAGCTACCGCCATGCGTTTGGTGCACTCTTCGTGCCCTGCTTGTTGCATCAGCAGCTTTTTGCATCAGCAGCTTTAGCGGAAGTCAGCCGATAGAGTACCAAACAATAGCTTAGTTCCGAAGGAGCGTAGTGAACGTAGGAACTGAGCAAGGTTTGGTAGGGCACTGGAGTGACTTCGCCGACCCTCATCAGCAGCGCCCGGAACCGCAATGGGCACACTCTTAAGACAGGCCCAACACCAGTCGCCGCCCAGCCGCTGGGACGTCGTCTCCGTCCCTCCACTGCGGCTTCTTCCTTGTTATCCACCCAGCCGCCTCCTGCATGCGCCTCCTGCTGCCGACTACGCCGGTCAGCCGGCCACGCAACCCTAAGCCCAGTCCAGCCCAGCCCCCAGGGCCCCCCCAACCAGCCCAGCACACCTGCTCCGCGGGCAGCCTCTTCCATTCTGCCGCCAGCAGCGTGAAGGGATCCTGGTGGGGATTGCGCAGCAGCTCACACAGCGCTGAGTCGCCGGAGAAGTGCGCCATCAGCCGCAGCTCGATCTGCTTGTAGTCGGCGGTCAGGATGACATGGCTGGGGGATGAGAGGGGAAAGGCGGGAGGGACAGAAATGGGGGAGGGGAGGGCAGGGAGGGCGGTAGTGCAAGCGAACAACAGATGCAGTGCGATGAGATTGCACACGGTTAAGAGCGGTCCGCGCTGCGCCGCGCTGCGCTGGGCGGCGAGGCGAGGTGCTACGAGACGAGACCCATATCGGCGTCATAGCGCGCGGGCGGGCTGGCGAGCAGGATATGTTATCAATTAACCACTTGTCCCTGTGCCCCGCTCATACTGTACTCACCCCGGCGGCGCCACAAAGGCGTTTCGCAGGTTGAAATGCATGGTGACCGTCCGCCCGCCTCCACCTCCACCTCCACCTCCGCCGCCCTGCCCTCCCTCTGGCGGCTCCAGCTCCGGCGCCAGCTGTCCCGATTCCTGGCTCATTACGAAGGTGTACTCGACGGGCCGCGGTATGGTCTGCAGGTTGGGCTCGTCCATGGCCAACCGCCCGGTGGCGGTGCCGGTGTGCAGCCATGTGCCGCACAGCCTGCAGGGAAGGAGAGGAGAGGAGGGAAGAGAATGTGGGTTACCGGTGGGCGGAGACAAGGGGCCAAGGAGGCAGACAGGAGGAGCCGCAGGGGCGGGGGATAAGGCGCCAGGGTACCGGGACGGACTGGCAGGCGGTCTGGGGCGGCAGTGGGCGCTGCAGCAACATTGACTCGAAGAAGCCAGGCGCACCCTTCCACACCGCTCTTGCTTCACTACTCCATTGCCTTCGGCCTACCGTCTAGAGCCTGCGCATGGTCAGCCCGCCCGCCCGCCCGCCCGCCATGCAATGCCATGTTACATCGTTACAGGTGTTCAGTGCCTACCTGACCACGTCGGGCACCGCGGGCCGCTCCACGCCGCCCCATGGCGGCTGCTGCTGCAGCTGCTGCTGCTGCAGCTGCTGCTGCTGCTGCTGCTGCCGCAGCCACTGCCCCCGCGCGGTGCTGTACAGCGTCTCCACAAAGCCCGTCAGCAGCTTGTGCAGCGAGCGGTAGTCCAGCAGCGGGCGCAGGATGGGGTGCCGGGTGCTCTCCTCCAGCTCCTCCAGCACCTGCAGAGGTTGGCGGGCCAAGGCGGAGACGGTGGAGACGCAGGAAGCGGCGACGGCGGAGGAGTGGGGGGAGAGATAGAGAACCGGAGGGTGAAAACGCATACCCAGCCGCCCGCCACCGTATGTCTGCCAACCATGAACCGTTCATGGCCCCCCACCACCACCACCAGCTTTTACGGACGCCCCCCGCTCATACGCGCGCGCTGTAACTTGCAACGGGGAGCCTGGGCTGTTTGCCTGTGTCCGTTCAACACGTGGTGCATGCTTGCTTGCGCGCGTGCGCGCGTGTTTGAAGGCCGCATGCTCAACGACTTGGTGGTGCTTTTCGATGTAGCACGTATTTCGCACAGTGTAGGGTGCATCACTTGCGAGACGCACGACAGGACGAAAGATGCCGCTCGCACCTCCTTCTTGGTGGAGGGGTGTTTCTGGTGCTGGCTGGTGAAGGCGCAGGGCGGCGGCGGAAGGCGCAGATGCTGGAACAGAACCTCGGACACATCCTGCATCCAGCCAGCCAGCCAGGCACACAGACAGACGGAAAGTTGAAGATGCGGTGAGGTGGAGCAAGCGAGGAGTAAGAGCAGGGACAACAGAGCTGGACAGTTGGGGGCATGCATGCCCCGCAGATACCAAGGAACCGTAGCCGACCACCTTTGCCGCCGCTATTCCCGAAAGACCCCAAACTGGTACACCCCCGCACGCGCACGTCGCGCGCACGCATCCGGGCTGACACCTTTGGGCTGTTGAGATCGAACGTCATCCCCGCGGCCACGTGCGCCTTGTGCGCCAGCTGCCGCAGCCGCGCCTCCAGCGGCCCCCGCTGGTCCCGCAGCACCTGGGGGGCCAGCGCCACGCCCGCCGCCTCCATGGCCGCCAACACGCGCACCAGCGGCATCTCCACTTCCAGCAGCGGACGCAGCAGGCCCTCCGACTGAGGGGTGGCAGACGCGGCGGGTGGTCAGGATAGGGTTGGGGAGACGGGTTTGGGGTGTACTGATGTACGGCATGGTGTGTATGTGAATGTGTGCCGTATTATTGTCAGGAAGGCACCGCTTCCACGTGCGGACGACGCGTCCCGCGATACCACACATGAGCCGAACCCCACAAGCCGAATTTGCTAACTATACTGTACCACGCGCTGGAGTATCTTTTCTATTACCTTCCAGCGTTCCCGGTCCCGGGCTGCGCAGGGGCTCTCCTCCCGCTCTGACCGCTTCCCCTCCCCCTCCTCCCCCCTCTCGCCTCCTTTCCACCGCTGCGGTCTCATCTTTGCGAACCCTCCCCCTTTTCGGCTCTCCCTACGCACCTGCAGCCTGGGCAGCTTGTCCTGGTAGATGCGGCGCACCATGGCGGCGCGGCGGCACGCGTCCGCCTGGCGGCAGGGCAGCTGTCGCACCACCGCCCCCGCGCAGCTGAGCGCGCCCATGGCCTGCACGCGAGCGCGCGGAGACACGACCCGGGTCGCGCGAGCGCGAGCGCGCGAGGGAACACGTTGGTTCATGGGTCGGTTTCGACACCGGTGCGGCACGAAGCAGCCCTAACCGCCCCGGCGTTTGCGCATGGTAATCCTTGCAACCAGGACCCGTGACATGCCACATACAGAAAGGTAAGCGGTCCTCTCGAGCTTTCCGATGCACATGCCGGCCGACGTCCGTACCCACCCACCTTTGCGTGCGCCCCGGCGCCGCACACCTCGGGCTGCTTCATGCGCTCCTCCAACCCCTTGGTGGCCGTTAGCTTGCCGGACTTGCCGCGTGGAAGGTTCTGGAGGCGGGATAAGACCGGATCGCGGTGATACAGGTTTGCCGTTGCTCTTGCGGGAAACGATGAAGGCGCGAATGGAGGGGCCGGGTGGGCGTGTCGGACTGGGCCTTCGAACGGCGGTTCGGGCCACGCCCAACCGAGCGTCTGCATGACACGTCGCACATAGGTAACTCGAAATCATATATCATTCCCACATGGAAAAAAACCTAAACATCAGCCTGGTCCCAAGATCCCTAAACATGAGCCTGGTCCCAAGATGTGAGCTCCAACGCACCACAGGGTCGTCCGGATTTAGCATCCACAGCAGGATGCGCGCATCCACCACCGGATCACAAACATCCACCGGCGCCATCGCCGCTGTTGCGGACAGCGCCACCGCTGTTGCCCCCGCCGCGCCCGACGTTGCCGTCAGGGCCGCCGTAAAGGCGCCCCCCGGCGCGGTGGCGGCGGCGGCGGCAGCGGCGGCTACGCCCGGCAGCGACGCGCCGAGTGCCGACCTAGCGAGCAGCAGCTGCTGCTTGAGCTCAAACGTGACCTTGGTCGAACCGCCGTGCGCAAGCAGCTGTCGAACCTCCTGCAGCACCGCCGCGGCCTCTCCTCCCCCCGCGCCACCGGCCTCCGCCGGCGACGCCACCAACGGCACGTACAACGCGCAGCCGTCGAAAGCGCAGAGGGCGATGCCCTCCAGGCGGCAGCCGCCGCCGCCGCCGCCGCCGTCGGCGGCAGCCGCCGCCGCGTTCGCCGGCGGCGGCCCAGGGTCCAAGTCGTAGTGCAGCGGCAGACCGATGCTGTTGACCAGCACGCCGCGCCCCAGCGCCACCTGCGGCACGCTGGGCAGCTGCAGCCCCGGTGCGGTCGAACTCGGCGGCACCGGCCCGTCGGCAAAGTCCAGCGCAAAGCCCCACACGCCCGCCTGCCGCAGCTGCTGGCACACGGCCGATACCTCCGCCCCGGTCTTTAGGACTGTGAAGCCCGGGACGTGCAGCAGCGGGAAGCAGCCCTGCGGGCTTGGCGGTGCAGCGGGCGGTGCTGCCGGGGGGGCGGCGGCGGCGCCTGCGTGGTAAGCGGGCTGGTCCTGTGGTGGAGCGAGGTGGAGGGGTTGTTGTGGTGCTGGGGCGGCGGCTTGAGGTTGCTGGTATTGGCGGAGGTTTGCGTGAGGTGACGGAGGGGCTTGGGGTCGCTGTAGGCGCCCTTCACCCTGGTTCTGGTTGGCGGGGCGGTTGAGAGGCCAGCCGTGCTGTGGAGCGCCGTTTTGGGGCTGCTGTTGGCCCGTAAACGGTTGTGGTTGCTGCTGCTGATGATGATGCCGCTGTTGCTGCTGCTGTTGCTGTTGCTGCTGCTGCTGGTTATGGTGTTGCAAGTGCTGCCCACCAGGTCCGCCGTCCCCGCCATACGCTTGGCCGCCGTGCGCTTGGCCGCCGCCCGCCGTTTGGAAGGCAGCTCCCGAAGCGTTCCGTTGACCCGACTGCTGTTGCTGCTGCCATGGCTGCTGTTGCTGCCATTGATTTTGTGGCGGCAGCCCCCGATGTGGGCTGGGCGGAGGCCGCTGCTGTGGGTCGCCGGCATGTTGCTGTTGGGGGGCACCTGGGGGCTCCCCGGGCCTCGGTTGCTGCTGCTGCGGCGGCGGCGGCGCAGGCGGCGGCTGTCCGTGGGGTTGCTGCTGTTGCTGGCCTTGCTGCTGCTGCTGCTGGTAATGTTGCGTGTGTGGGTTGTGCTGGACACGCGATTGCTGCTGTGGCATCGGTTGCTGCTGTTGCTGCTGCTGGTGCGGGTGCTGTGGCGGCTGTTGCGGATGCATCGTAGAGGGCGCGCCGTACTGCCGTTGCGCCGAATGCTGTTGCTGCTGCTGTTGCTGTTGCTGCTGCTGTTGCTGCTGCTGAAGGGGCTGTTGATTGTCAGACTGGTTGAGCACGTACGGATTAAATGGCCGTTGGTGGTGGTGGTGGTGCTGCTGCTGAGCCTGCCAGTTCTGCTGTTGTTGGGGGTGATAATGCTGCTGTTGCTGCTGTTGCTGCTGTTGCTGCTGTTGCTGCTGGGCTTGCATGTGATGTTGCTGGTGTTGCTGCTGCTGGGGCTGCTGGCCCTGGTGGGGTCCGAGGTGCGGTTTGGGGTTGGAGTTGGAGAGCTGAGGGTTCGCGCGGGCGCCAGCCTCCGGCCGCTGTGGCGGCGGCGGTTCCGCTGCCGACTGAGCCTGCGCCGTGCTCGCCGGTTGACCTGGCGGCTCACCTGCAACAGCAGCCATTGGCGTATGGCGGGGGGCGTGCACGTGGCAGATACGGGCGGCGTCAAGCAGCAGGCAAACGTGCGGGACAGAAGTGCACCGATCGGTTGCAGCGCCGAGTACGGTGGTCGATCAAACTGTCAACATGGGAGCCCGTAAGTCAATAGCAGTACAGACATTGTTGCCGTACATGTGCATGTTCGCATCGCAGCGCAAGGCACAGAGCTGGCACCATGCTTTAGGCACCGTGTCAATCGACCTGCGCACCTGGAGTTGGCCGTGCGCGCTTCATGGCTTGCCCCTGGTCAGCCTCGATGGCCGGGCCGGGCCGCTTGGCGGCCGGTGCAGCGGCCGGTGCAGCGGCAGCGGAGGCGGCCGTGAGGGCAGTGTTGGAGCCAGCGACTGCCCCCGGCGGCCCGGGCCCCTGGTGCTGATAACACTCGTCATGCGCCGGCCCTTGCTGCTGGTGGCCCTGACGCTGCTGCTGCTGCCATGGCTGCAGCTGCTGGCCCTGCTGTTGCTCCTTTCGGCCTCCCTCCTGCACCTGCTCCGCTTGCGCCTCGCCGCCACCCACCGCTCGCGCGCTTTCGGCCGCAGCAACCGCGGCTGCGGCTGCGACTTGCGGCTGCGGTTGTTGCACCCCACCAAACGCTGCCGCCGCCTCCGCCAGCCCCGATGGCCCACCTCGCACGCGGCCACCCGGGCTGCCCCCAGCGCCGCCTCCGCCTCTGTCCTCACCGCCGGGCGGCTGGCGGGAAGGCTCAGCGGCGGCCGAGGGGGGTGCTCTCCGATAGTCCTCCTCCCGACGCTGCAGCTTCGGCGGCCGCACGGGCGTCGACGCGCCCGACCCCGCCCCATCGCCAGCCGGACCGGCGCCGTTGACAGCGGCGGCGCCGCGGACATCGGGTGCGGCGGCGGCTGCCGCCGCCGCCGCTGCCGCGGCGGCAACGCCGCCAGCCTGCGGGCCGGCCCCCGGCCGGCTCTGCTCCGGAAGTTCCGCGGGCGGTGGCGCGGAGCCAGTGGAGACCTGTGGCTGCTGTTGTTGTTGTTGCTCCGACTGCTGCTGCTGCTGCTGCTGTGTGCGGGGCTGCTGCTGCTGCAGCGGCTGCGGCGGCGCCAGGGAGGCGTCCAGGGGCGCCGATTGCTGCTGGGTGGCGTTGGGGTCCAGTGCGGCCCGCAGGGCTTTGGCCTGCTGCTTGAGCTCCTGGACCTGTGCGTGCGTGCAGAGCCGACCCATGAGGATGCGATTGGAGGTGGCGGGTGAGGCGAGGTGCGGTACCGGTGCGAGACCGGTGTGGAGCGAGCGAGCGAGCGGGTGGTTGTCTTTCCGGCCCTGGGCTGCTGCGTCTACATCAGCTACCTGGCCTACTTTCATTGTTTTCTGGACAACCTGACGGCCAGGTCCAACCCCGTTCCCGGCATTTGCGTCCACCGGTGTTTAATCCTTGGCGCCTTGACCAGCACAGACGGACCCTTCGTCGTCCTTGGATCAGCTCAGCAGGACAGGGACCGTCCTGCCCCCCGGCCCCCCCCCGCCATTCAGCATCTAGGGGGAGGGGCCTCCTGCGTCCCCCTGCCCATCCATTTAACCCCCCACCTTTTGGTTGACCAGGTCCTTTGCGCCCTGCAGGATCATCCGCGCGGCGCGGCGCTCCGTGCGCCGCTGCTGCTCCTCGTGCTCGGGGTTGCGCGGCGCGCCCGCCGACAGGATCTCGATCAGCCGGTCCAGCTCGCAGCCCGCCACCGCCTCGGGCGTGCGCAGCCCCGCCTTGAACAGCAGCCGGGCGCGGGCGCCCTTGACGTAGGGGATCTCGGTGAGGGCCACCACCTCGGGCCGCACGCCGTACCACACTCGGCTCTGGAACTTGGCGATGATGAGCTCCAGGTCCGCCCAGCCCAGCCGCTCGCAGAAGGCGGACACCATGGCGGCGAAACGGCCTTGGGAGGGGGAGGCGGGAGGGAGGAGAGGGCGAGGGAAGGGAGGAGAGGGAGGAGATGGTGCCCCTGACGAAAGCGGTCCTACGGCAACTAGGGCGCTGAATTTCCAGTCATGCGCCTGCCCAACATGAGTGCATGCCGAGAGCATGCGGCAGCGCACCCAGCCACGTGCGCTCCGCTACCCTGCGCAATCGATACCGGTACCCCCGATCCACAATCCCCGTGTTTCGCCCCTTCTCGCCCCGCCCCGCCCCGGCGCGCCGCGCGCCCACCCACCCACCCGCGCGTTCCTGCAGCCCTTCCAGCGGCCCCTTCTCCTTGCCCAGCCCGTACTTCTCAGCGACCTCCTTCAGAGGTACCTGCGGGGGCGGGGAGGGGCGGGAGGGAAGCGGCGGTCAAGCAGCTGGGCCGCGGGCGACAGGCGGACGGGGCCTCCTCGCGACGCACAGCGGCAGCTACCCCCCCCCTCGCCCTTGCTCTTCCCCTGCCGCTCATGCCAGCCTTAACCCTCTCCCCCAAAGTCCGCGGACTTCCGAGTCCCTCCCCCCTTGTTCCATCCTGAGGCGCTGCACCCGGCTGAACAGCCCATCCCAACTCATGGCGGGGCGGCGAGTCCCAACGCTCTTTTCGCCACCCGCCACGCGCGCTGTGCTGGCCGAGTGATTGTGGGGTTGACACTCGCGCATCAGCGGGTCTTTGCTCACGTCGCTCACCGAAGTTAAGTCACAGGTTTGGCTGTGGAGGAACCTCCGTGTTCCTTTCCACTACACGGTAGCCCCCTTTTGAGGCCGCCCCTTCAAACCCCTTTTCCATCCCCCAGCGGCCCCATCCCACCTCCTGGATGAGGTCGTTGAGCACCATGGCGGCGAAGAAGCGCCGGGCGATGCGCTCCTTCTCGGCATCCGCCCCCACCGCAGCACTGCCGCGGGCGCCACGGTGGCCCTGCACACGCGGGTGAAGCGGGGTGGCCGGGGCTTTTACAAAGGCGCCTGTGCGCCCTGGTATGGCTTGCAGGCCAGTCCCTGTCCCCCGGCTGATACCGTCCTTGCTGCGGAAGGGTTTGCTGCTCCACAGCCAGCGCACTTCCTGGCTGCGACCCACCCACCATGCCACCGCACTTCCAGTAAAGCCCTAAATCCCATACCGCCCCTCCCCGCCCCTGCCCGCCCCCGCCCGCAATAATCCGTGCCCACCTGTCGCAGCTTGACCAGGTAGGCGGGTACCACCCCCACCAGCTCCGCCACCCGGGCGTCCACCCGGGACAGCTTCTCAAACCAGTGGAAGTAGCTGCGGATGGGAGGGGGGGGAGGGGAGACAGGACAGGGTTGGGGGGGCCGGAGGGTGAGGTGGGCGGACGCGGCGGAGGCGGGGTTGAGGGGGTGGGGCGCTTGGGAGAAAGTGGCTCGCGAGGCTGCTGATTGGGAAGCATCGGATGGACTGTTTTCAAGGGTGGGGGCGATGCACAGGAGGGTTAGTGTCGCGGTGGTGTGGCGTATGGGACGAGACGACTACTGGGGTTCGGCATCTGTACCTCATGCACGGCTCACACGCAATGCTGGATATCAAGCACGGCTGGGTCCGTCTCGCCCAGGATAACCTCTCGGTTACCGTACTTTGCTGCCGTCCTTCCTAGTTGCCCAGCCCTCCCCTCCCCTCCCTTCCCTCCTCCTTCGTTCGCTAACGTCACCTCCGTTCCACCGCTGCGGCATCATCTTAAATCCCCCGTCCCCTCCCCTCCCCTCCCCCGCCCCTCCTCCGCCTCCTCACATCTCCCAGTCCACCCGCAAGTCCTCCTTGATGGGTGTGACCAGGTAGGTGACATGCAGGTCGGTGGCCAGCACCAGGCTCATGCGCGCCCGCTCCAGGTCCGCCCGCACCACCAGCGCGTCCTCGGGCGGCATGGAGCTGGCCAGGGTGGCCTTGCCAAAGGGGGTGGGGCTCCAGTTGAGCGTGCCCTCATCCACACTGGCAGGAGGGAGAAGGAGGGAGAAGGAGGGAGGGGAGGGAGGGGAGGAAGGAGGGGGAGGGGATAGAGGATCAGGGGAAGCGTCTGGGTGGGGGGTGGGGAGGCCCAGGGAGCGAGGCAGCAGCGCGCGAGGGTGGGGGCGCGAAAGGGAAGGGATCCAGCGTGAGAAAATACGAGCTGGCCCTCCCTCTCACGGGGTTGGCAGGGGCACGGATGGAGGCGTAGACGGCGCTGAGGAGAGAGGAGTGAGGAGAGTCAAATGGAGCTGCACGGCCCGCGGGTGAGGCTGCGAAACGGGAGCACAGGGGCAGCGGTGCGCGCGTCAGGACCCAAGTGTGGGCCTACCGGTAAGGACTCAGTCGAGGGATCTGCACGCCCAGAGGCGACTCCGGACTCCTGGCAGCTCCCTCACACGCACACGCACACGCACACGCACACGCACGCGACACTCGACACTGGACACGTCAGCCCCGAGCCCCGACCCACCCCTGCAACGTGCACCCGTCTTGCAAGTCACCACACCCGGGTCCCCCCGCTCTCCGCTGCTGTATTCTCGTTTTACCCCCCCCCCCTCCCCCCTCACCGTATGAATCCGTTGTCCTTGAGCCAGTGCAGCGCCGCGATGGTTGCCTTGGCCACCGCCTGGAAGCCGTACTGCGCGTGCAGCAGCGTGCAGCCGATGAAGCGCTTCACGTCGCCGCCGCTGCTCACCGCGCCGCTGGCCACAACCTGGCGCAGCGCCAGAGGGGAATCCAGAGGAAGGGATGGGAAGGAGGGAGGGAGTACGGTACAAACGTTATACAGTGGATCAACGCAGTAATACGAGGTCAGAGATGAAGTCACATGATGAATGATGGTACCGAACGTACCGAGAAGAGGAGCCAAGCTGCGAGGTAGAGATAGTGTGGGGGGCCGTGTTGGAAAGCGTAACGGCAGCCGCTCGGCCGTGGGGTCTTGAGAGAGAAGGCCGAGCGCAGTCGAGCGCGGTCGGGGTGTGTAGGTCCGAACATGCCCCGCCCCGCCCCCGCGCCGGGCAGCTTGACTCAAGGGTACACGGTCCACACACGTGCGCCATTGCTGTTTGCAAGATTACAAGCAATCTTTGGCAGTGTTGCTGGGTCCGTTCGCGGGGGTCGCCTCGGCACATCTTTTCTGCGGCTTCGGTTGTGTCGGTTCTTCGTTCTCACCCACCCACCTCCAGCACCGCCCGCTTCATGCCCTTGCGGCTCTCCGTGAGGCAGCTCTGAATGGGGCTGGCCTTCTGCTGCATCAGCGCCAGCAGCGGGCCCACCGGCTTGTTGCGCTCGCACAGCAGGTACGACTCGCCGGCGGTGTCGATGCCGGCGCGGCCCGCACGCCCCGACATCTGGCGGTACCTGCGCGCACCGATGATGCGGAGACAGACCGCGAGGGGGGGGGGGCAGCGGCTGATACGATACGTCACGGCAAGGTGAAGGTACAGCATACATACCTACACCGCACATACTACCGTAGCGCGACCCCCTCCGACCCCCCACCCACCCAGCCCATCCCCATCCCCCCCCTGCGCACTTGGTTGCGTCGATTGGGTTGTCCTGCTTCCCGATGTAGGTGTGTCGGAATATGACCCGCCGCGCGGGCAGGTTGACTCCCGCCGCCAGGGTGGATGTGGCGGTGAGCACTGAGATGGCCCCCGCCTTGTAGGCCGCCTCCACCAGGTCGCGCTCCTCGTTGGACAGACCTACAGCGGGGGTAAAGAGAAAATACCGCAGCGGGGGGGGGCGTGTGTGGGGTGGGGTGGGGGGAAGGGTTATCCACGTATAGGCCGGAGCCCGTGAACGGTAAAGTAACATAAGAAGGCCGTCTCGTCGGGTTGGGGGGTAAAGGGAAAAGGTCGCGCAGCGAAAGGGACGGACACGGCGTTAGCGAGCGGACCCAGAAGGGTGAGGGTGAGGGGGGTAGAATATGGCAGTCAGTCCAAACAGGGGTGGGGATTACAGTTGCAGTGCGTCGTGCAAGGGGGTGGAGAGGGCGAAAAACGCGATCCTGGGGGTCCAAAAAGCGAAAGTTCAGCGGAGGCGACGTTGGCGAACGGACCTAGCAAGGGGGAGTGGGAGGTGGGGAGCGGGGGTCGGGGAGAGAATGGCTGTCCGCGGATGGGCCGGAGCTCGCGAACGGTACATAAAGTCGTACCGGTAGTCTGGTGAAGTCTTCCGCCTGCAAAAGAGCAGTCCTACCAAGGCGGCTGCGGGCAAGGCTGGGCGGAGAGGAATACCGGCCACCCTCCCCCCTCCCCCTTCCTGCGCACCTGCGTGGTGGTACGCCACGCCCCTCGCCACCAGGTCCGGCAGTGTGGGGTCCGCCCCGGACAGCCGCCGCAGCTCAGCCACGTACGCGTCGCGGGCGTTGCGGGGCGGGCTGGCGCCGTCACCGCCCCGGCCCCCCGCACCGTTCCCGCCCCCGGCCGCCGACCCGCTGCCGGCGCCGCTCCCTCCGGCGGCCGACACGGGCGGCGGGTCGCGCTGCACTATCTGCAACATGCGCGCAATGTGCTCCGCCACCTTCTCGCACAGGAGCTGTGGGGCAAGCGGGGGGGTGGGGCGGGAGGTAACAACGGCAGCGTCAAGGGAAGGCGCCAAGGGCCTCAAATCTAGGGGTTACCCCACGGACAAGCCGGAGCGTGTTGAAAGCCGGGAGTCAAGTGCGTGTTGGAGTGAGTCCGCCCGCGGGGGGCCACTGCGAACGGTGGGGCGTGACCTGGCGGTTTGACGGCGTGCGGCATCCATCGCGCGACGTTGGTGGGCTGGCGTGTGAGGCCCAGGGGCGCAGCCACGAGTCAACGATCACCAAGCCCGTTCCTCTGCCCGTTACACCCACACAGCACCCACCCACACAGCCACCCAGTCGCCCTTCCCTCCGCACCTTTGATGCGCAAAATATGAGCACCGAGTGACCCTCCCGCACCGTCTCCGCCGTCAGCAGCGCCACGTGGTCTCCGTCGCGCTCCTCCCAGCTGCGCTCCAGGGACAGCTCCCGCACCAGCGAGCCGGAGGAGTCCAGGATGCGGCGACCCACCTGCGGGGGGGAGGGGAGGGGAGGGGACATCGCGGCGATGGGACGGAGGCGAGCGAGGGGGGGTAAGGGGACCCGGGCAAGGCGGAGGCGCAGGTGGCGGAGACGGAGAAGGGGACGGAGGAGGGGACGGAGGCAGAGGCAGGGGCGGAGGCGGCGGAGGGGTACATACGGTGCCATAGCAGAGTGCGCGGAGTGAGCTGGGGGCGGAGACTGGGACCAAGCTGGGAGCGGGCTTGATGAAAGGAAGGGGGTAGCGAGGGGGGGATGTGAGAGCAGGACGGGACACGAGGGGCAGAGCAGCCATGCAGGTGGCGACCCACATCGGGGAGTCGAGCGGAGCGGGGACATGGCCGGCGGTCGGAGACCGCCCGCCACAATGACACGCTCGCGTAAGCTCACCCACCCACCCACCAAGCGCGGTATGAAAGTGCTCCAACCGGCCTCCGGCCCCCGGCCTCCTTCCCCTCACCCAGCCCCTCAAGGGTCCGCACCTTGACGTACTCCTGCAGCTGCACGGGCCTGAAGGTGGTGGTGTACAGCGCCGCGTCCAGCCAGGTGGCCACCGCGTCAACGTTGGGCATGGTGGCGCTCATGCCGATCACCTGCGTGAAGGGTGAAGGGGGAGGGGGAGAGGGGGAGCAGAGGGAGAGGGGGACGGCGCTCCAGGGGTGGAGCAATGCGGCCGGGCGTGTGTGCGTGTGGGTGCTATCAGGGGAAACCTGCACCTGCGGGTGCGTGTTTTAGGGTTTTAGGGTAACTATCACCCAGCAGGGCCACGCATCGCCTCCGTCCCATCGCTGCGGATTTGCCTTTATCACCACCCAGCAGAGCGCGTCGTGATCCGGAGGATGTGCTCCCTGTGCTCGTGTGCTCACGCGGCTTGTCCTCCCTGGACTGTGCGGGTTCCGGGTTCCACACCGAGACGCTGGGTTCCCGCCGCCGCCCCCGCACCTGCAGCCCCTCCCTCTGGTAGGCGGGCCCCACCGCGCCCCAGTCGAAGGGCGCCTCCTCCGCCTCCCCTCCCCCGCCCGCCGCCGCCGAGGTGGCGAAACGCAGCTTTGTGAGCAGCAGCTCCAACAGGTAGCCCCGCTCCTCCTCACCAACCTGCACGGCACAGCGACACACCGACCGAGCGAGTGAGCGAGTGAGTGAGCGAGAGAGCCAGCGGGCAAGCGAGCGAGGGGAGTGTGGAAAATAGCGGGCCCCAGAAGTGAATCAGGCAAGTTAGGAAAAAAGGGGTGAGCCGATCATGGGCTTTGGCCTCTGGCATATGACGGATGTCATCCTCGATCCTCCCCTTGGCCTCGCCCGCCCGGCCTCGCACCCAGCCAGCCAGCCAGCCACCCCACCCACCATGTGCAGTTCGTCCACAATGACCGCCGACAGCTCCCCCAGCGTGTCCTCCTCCAGCATTGCGTTGACCAGCATGTTGGCCTTCTCAATGGTGGCCACGATGGCGCCTGCCGGGGGGGGGGGGGTAGGTGGGATTGGGCAGGGCGGGCGGGGAGAGGGGAAGGCAAGTCAGGGGAGTAACGGGGGAAAAAGGCAACGTGCCGTGCGGCTTCGTATACTGGATTTTGGTACCAGCGCCAGCGGAGGAGGCGTTGGCGCGAGGCTTGGGCGGCCGTGTGGAGGTCCAGAGCCAAGACGGGGTACCGCAGCAGCCGAAGGACTTGGTTGGTTTCATTTGGGCTGGGGCTCACGGCATCACCGGTCATGGCAGGGTTGTGCTACCCTGGGGACGCCGTGCCGTTTGCGTGGGGAACACCACCACGCGCACATGCGATAGCGTGACGGCTATATCTGTGCAGCATATCCCTCGTCCACACAGCGGCGGCGCGCGCCGAGACACACCGCAAAGCGGCGGCACCCCCCCCCCGCCACCATCACTCCAGCCCCGAGACCCTTCGCAAACCACTTCCGAACCTCCGGGCAGGCCTAACGCACTCCGCTCCAGAGCCGCCACTCCCTGCCCTTCGCATCCTTCCCCTTTCCCCGCTCCCTGCCCTGCTCCTTGCAGCTTGTAGCCCTGCACCCACCGACTCCCGGCTGTATGATCTTTCCGTTCTGCTGCCCGCCGTACGCGCTGTTGACGACCCGGTTGATGGGCGCCAGCAGGGCCGCCAGCGCGTCCGCCTTCTCCGCACACAGCGCCACGAAGGGCAGCACCAGCATGAAGGGCTTGCCTGGGGAACCGCGAAGGGGTTCTATACTTTTAGTGATAGCAATACCGCAGATGTGGAACGGAGAAAGGCGGACGCAGGGTTACACGGCATGCCGGGAAGCGGGGCGGTGTGAACGCGTGAGACCGCTGCTGCTTCCTGCGGCGAAGGCCAAATCAAGTCTGCAGACCTTATGGACAAGGGACGGCTGGCGTGCAGGCGCCCACCCAATCACCCACCCGCCCACCCAGCCATGCACCCACCCACCGGTAGTGAGCAGCCGCCGAATGCCCAGCACCTCCGCCACCATGGACTTTCCGCCGCTGGTGGGCGCGCAGTAGACCAGGTTGCGACCCATGAGCACACCCAGCTGGCACAGACACTCCGCCTGCGCGAGGCCGAGGCCGAGGCCGAACCCGGGCGGCGGAGAGCGGGCGGTGGGGAGGGGAGGGCGGAGGGGATCTAGTCGATGAGTGTGGCACCCGCCGTCTCCGGCCACGAAAATACCGAGGGCCCTCAGGGGCGGCGCCCTGTTCGCAGACGGTCCGTTCGCCAACGCCGCATTACTTCGTTGCGGTTCGCCTTTTCTACGATGCCCTCGGGTGCTCGCTAGATCGTGTCATGCCAACCCAGCAACCACTGGAATTCCAGCTGCCTTCGGCGGTCCGCGCGGAGCACGTCACCGGCAGAGCGGCGGCATCCCAATCGCACGTTCGCACCTGCCACTCGTACAGCTCGAACCGGCCGCCCCGGTCGTAATACGCCTGACACAGCGGTGCCGGAAGGTACGCCTCAAGCTGCCGCGGCGGCGCCGGCGGCGCCTCGTCCGCTGTACCGCCTATACCTCGCGTCCCGGGGCCCCCGCCGTCGCCGTCGGCATCGCCGCCGTTCGCCTCCGCGACGTCGCTGGCCGCAGCAGCCAACGAGGGCAGGAGGTTGCCCGAGGCCCGCTGGCTCCCGCCAGAACCCCCGTCGAGATCCCCCGCCGGCGCCGCCAGCGATGACCTCCGCCGGGCCTGTCGTGCATGCCCCTCCGCCACAGCCCGCTGCGTCAGCGGCGCAGCGTACGCCTCCGCTTGCTCTTCCTCCTCGTCGTCGTCGCTGCTGCTGCAGCCGAGACCGCCGCCGGGGGGCCCTGCCGCGGCCGCCGCGTCCGCGCCACCGCCGCGGGTAGCAGTCGCAACCCCTGACACGCCCGCCGCCGCGTGCCCGGATTCTGTGACGGCGGAGCCGGCCGCTAGCCCTGCATTAGGCCCTTGAGGAGCGGACGCGCGTGCCTCATTCATGGCACCGGCAGCTGTCCCGCCGATGGCCATGGGGGCTGCCCCCGCCGCCGCGGCAGTTACGTCGGCGACTGCCGCGCCGACCTGCCCCCCCTGACCGCGCCCCTGCAGCGCGTGCCCCTGCGCCGGCGCCCCGAAGGCTACGAGACCCGCATCTGCGACTTGAGCGGCAGGATGCACCTGGCCCGCATGCGGGTGATGTGGGTCGTGTGGTGGATGATGCTGTCCCCGGTGCTGAGGCGGGGCCTGCCCCGCGAGAAGCACGGCTTCTCGCTGCCCTTGGGCCTGCTGCTGTTGCCATTGCTGCTGCTGTCCCTGCGCCTGCTGCTGCTGCTGCTGCCCCTGCGCCTGCTGCTGCCCCTGCCCCTGCTGCTGTTGCCATTGCTGCTGTTGCCCCTGCGCCTGCTGCTGCTGCCCCTGCGCCTGACGTTGCCCTTCCCCTTCCCCTTCCCCTTCTCCGTTGCTAAGATGCTGCTCAACGCCAGCGCCCGCCCCAGGCTCACCCCCCTCACAGCGTGACCGCGGATGCTGCTGCCCCGGGTCCGGGAGCGGCCACTGTGGCCCGGCAGTCGGCAGGATAGTGGGCGCCCGAGGTGGCAGGCCAGGCGCCGCCGCGGCATGCTGTGGCTGTTGCGGTGGCCCCGGTCGTGGACCCGGCGGTGGCAAGTCACCGGGCTGCCGAGGCTGTGGTGGCTGTGCCCATGCATGCTGCGCCTGCTGCCAGTAGTGAGGCGGAGGCTGCTGGCCGGAGTGCGCGGCATGCACGGGCGTAAACGCGAGCTGCTTCACCGGCAGCGGAGAATCCTTGGAGTGGAAGCCCCCACCGGCCCCGCCGCCGCCACCAACGTTGCCCCCCGCGGCCGCCGCTGGCCCTGCACCCGCTCCCGCCCCTGCCGCCTCTTCCACCGCGGCTGCAGCGGCAGCTACAGCAGCCGCAGCACCGCCGTCCAGCCCCAACGCTGCCGCTGCAGCCTCCGCTCGCAGGTGCCGCGCCTCCATCTCGTCAAGTGCAGCCAGCACCCCACCCGACTCCAGCTCCGGAGTCACACCCACCATAGCTGTGGCGCCAGCGGCAGCGCCAGCGGCAGCTCCCTCCAGCGGAGCCACCGCCGTATGCGTAACGCCACGAAGTCCCGCTTGGGGTGTTACGCCCGCCGCCACCTCGCTATCTTTCAGCTGCCCTCCAGTCGCACCCCACTGCGGTCCCGCGCCCGACCCAATTGCCGCAGGCAGGTGCACGGACGGCCCGGGCGGCGCGGCGAGCGGCTCCGGCCGCGGCGGTTCTGGCTGCGCGGGCTGCTGCTGCGGCGGCGGCCACGTGCGTTGCGGCGGCTGGGGCCCCGGTTCACGCTGAGGCAGCTGCACCGGATTCGTGTGATGGTGCCGCTGCTCCTCTCGCTGCATGAGCTCCAGGGCGGTGATGACCGGCGCGCACGCGGGCCCAACGCCACCACCAGCAGCGCCCGCGCTCGGACCGCGATCGAACGCAAAACCCATTTGCCCCGCTGGTCGCGCCTCCCCCGCCTCCCTCGCCACTGCCTGCGCCGCCCATCCTCCAACGCCCGTAGGAGCCGCAGCAGGCCCAGCCCCCGCCGCCGCTGCGCCGTAGGCTATTGCATCCTGCGGCGGCGGGCCGCCACCGCCACCTCCGGCCGCCGTCGCGGCGGCGGTGCCGATATTATTACCAATACGGCGTTCCAGGGAATCCAGCGCCGCCAACATGTCGTCATCAAACGGAGTGCTTCGAGCGCTACTCGGCGGAGCCACCGCGGCGCCGCCGCCGATGGCTCTGAGGGCCTGCCCCGCCGGCGTACGGTCCTCTATGGCGGCTGCCGCCGCCGCAGCGGCGGCGGCCTGCCGTGCCGCAGGCGGCAGCGGCGTCATCGCCGCGGCCCCGCCTGTGGCTACGGCGCCACCATTCCGCGCCGCGGGCAGCAATTCGAAGGATGGCAGTGCAACCGCCGTGACCCGTGTAGCAAGGAGACCCGCCTGGCCGTGCTCACCGGCCCCGGAATAGGCGTGCAAGCGGCCAGACAGGTTGAGCCGCGCGCGAGACGGCATGGTGAAGCCGTCACTGTCACCGTCGCCGCTGCGAGGCCCTTGCCCGGCCAGCGCCTCCCGGCCGGCATGCGCCGCCGCGGCACCGGCGGCAGCGCAGTCCCCAGCGCCTGCACCGCCGGCTTGCGCGGGCGCCGCCCCAGGGCCTCGGGGAGAGGGCCTGCAGGGCTGCAGAGCCAGGCTCGGGTAATGTCTGTTGGGCGAAGAGCGGGATTGGCCACTCGCCGCCGCGGGTCGGCCCCCGCCCGGCGCCGCTACCGCAGCCCCTGCTGGGCTGCGCATCGAGGTATCTGCGGCGCTCTGGGGCCTGCCAACAGCCATGGGGCTCCGGGTCAGCGCGAGGGACGAAAAGGCGGGGCCCTTGTTCGCCGCCACTGGCAGAGCAGCAGCAGCTGCTGCTGCCGCCGCTGCAGACGCAAGAGCTGGCTGCTGTGGTCCCGGCGGAGCACCGGAGTAATGGCTGTTGGCTGGGTTAGTGGTGGTGGTGGTGGTGGTGTGTTGCAGGACGAGACGCTGTCGTGAGGATGGGCTCCAGGGCCGCGGTTCGTGTCGCTCGGGCACCGGCAAGGCGGTCACCATGGTGGATGCAGGCGCGCCGGCTGCCGCGGAAGCCGACCGTGGGAGTCCCACCCCGCCCTGCCAGGAGGATCCTGACGAAGATCGCATGGTTGCCGGAGCTGCACCGCCACCGGGGGCGGCGCCAGGGCCAGGCACGGCCGGGCGGTTGTCGGGGGCAGCGGCAACCGCAGGCAGGGGCGGTTGTGGGTTTTCCGGCCGTGCAAACGGTGGCGGCGGTGGTGGCGGGAAGGTACGGGGCCCAGGTGCGGGTGGAATCAGTGATACTTCCTGGCGTCCGGTGTAGGAGAGGGGTGGCCCCGGTTCCAGCAGAGCTCCACCGGTAAGCGCGCCTGACAGGCGCCCTGCCCACGCTGGCTGCAGCGCGTGTGTCTCGAGCGGCAGCTGCTGATGGGGCGTAGCTCCTGGCTGATGGCGGTGCTGGTAATCCTCGTGTGTTCGAAGCTGGTCGAGGGAAAGTGCCGTGCCCGGGCCAGCAGCTAGGGCTGCTCCAAAGGCCAGGACGTCCAGTTCCTCGGTAGGCGTCGCCGGCACGCCCTCCAGATCCGTCAGAGGGCTTCTGTCAGAGGGCGTTGCAGCCACAAAGCTTGCGTTCGAGACGCGCAAGCCGTGATGCCGCACATGACATACAGATGTTGCTGGCGGGCCGGGCTCTGGAGGCGCAGCTGGGCCAAAACGCAGCAGGGCTGTGTTAGCTGAAACCTCTACTGGAGGCCGGTCCGGGCTTGGAAGCGCGAAAGGCCGCGGATTCAGACGCTGCGGGAGGCCACCTGTCGGTGGGCACACGTTGCTTCGATTGAAAGTCAAGCCAGGACGAGGCTAACTTCGTTAAGATCAACTTTGTTTTAGTACCTTTCTCCTCGTCAGATTCCTCAGAATCAAGCAACAGAGAGCGCAAGACGCTGCGGACTCGGGCCTGCTGCGAGCTGCGGCGAGCTCTCCTGTTGGATTATAGAAAAAGAAAGCATGAGACGCAAGTAATTGTACCCAAATGGAGCTGTGTGCTTGATAGTTGGTTTATTTGCACGAGGACAAAGTACGCACTTGTCATCTCTTCCGCTGCGAGGACGGCCCCGTTCCTGTCCGGCAGCCTCAGGATCCATATATAATATGTCCTAGTGGCATACTCAGCCATCCAAGTCACTATGTAAAGGCATACTACTTGTAACGTCTTCAATGAGAACTTGCACGGCGGAAAACGAAGTACTGTTTGCATGAAGGCCCATTAGAACTGTATCATAATCAGAATGGGGACGGTGAGGGCACGTGACTGGGCGACAGCTGCCGGTGCTGCTGAGGATGATGAGTCTGCTGTGCGTGCGGTGAGCGTCCCGTTCGCGCAGCAGGCACGGTAATTTACGTGCGTAGCTTGGAAAATCATGCTCTCGTAAGTTAACTGCATCAGAGGCTTGCTAAGCACGGATGGTTGAGGAAAGGGTGGCGATCGGTAGGTAGCCTGCCGATGCGTCCGTATCCGTCTTGCCCTCGTAACGGCTAGCCTGCGCGTGACTCGCTGCCACAGCTGCGGTATGTACAAGCAATGCGCTCCCAGCGCGCATCACAAGGACGTTCCCAAGGGGGTCATTACGGGTTGCGGGGGCTCCGGGGGTCCAGCCCCAAGATACACACCCTACAGAACGTGTGCGGCGATGCTCTAGTCCTATAAAACCTGGGTGAAGGGCTGTGGCCTTTCGCCAACCGCCCGGAGCCGCCGCCCGCGTGGTCCACCGCCGCCTCCGCCTGGCCACCGGGGAACAGTGAAGGGTCGGACTTCACGTGGTTGAAAATGCTACACAGGTAGGATAATGTCATGGTCAAATATCCCTACATGCCCAGCTCGTCTTGCTTTTTTATTTTGCGGTGGATCAAAGCAAATGTACCTGTTGCAGCCGGAGCTGGGGAGTTATCATAAATGCAACCTTCTCGGAACCATGGGTCGCGTTTCTGTGTGCGACCACTCGTAGGGCCGACCGACGATAGTTCTTTTTGCTGAATGCAGACATCGATACTAAGGTACCTTACGCAAGCTTAAGAACGCGTTCACAGCGCGCACGATTGAAGCCGGCCCCCGTGTCACGTTTTCGGTCTTGATTGATAAGACACTGATAAACAGACTGAGGTTTCGGCCTTGTGCGATAAGGACGTCGCCACAACAACGATGTTGGCAACTCCGAAACAAACGGAGTCCATTGAACAGGTCTCAGGTCGGTTTTGGGTGGCCTCGGCCGGAATAAGTCCCTGTCCAGCATGATCCGTCGTCGGGTTGCGGTATACCAGCAGCTTCCGGTTGAGATTCGCGCTTTATTTGTATCTGAACGCCAGACAGGCTCCGGCCTGGCAAACCTGTCTGGCAATTCAGCTGTTGACCCTGCGGAGCACATATGTAGCTTACGCTTCGCTAATTGCTCCAAACTCTCCAAATATGCGCTACCTGTAATGATTTTGCATACACACGGTATCCATGCAATTAACCTCTGCTCCGCATGTTGGCTGCTGGCGTGCAGGAGTCGCTCACGCGCCCCATCGCGCCGTCATCCAGCCGAGCGGCGCCGAGCCGGCGACCGCAGCGGCACCCTGCAGTGCCGGTGGCAGCCGAAGCAGTGACCACGACGGGGCCGGTGGCCAGCCCCCGGGCGCAAGTCACGGCCTTCACGGTAGCGGCAGCAGCACTGCCGCCGCGGCCGCTGAAGGCACCGGCGACAGCAGGGCCGCTCCTTTCGTCATGCACGGGGTTCTGGATCATCCCGGCCCGGTGCACGGCCCCGAGACGCTGAGCGAGATGGTGGATTTGATGATGGCTCGCTCGGAGCGCTGAAACGCGGAGAAGCGCCGATGTGGCCTGCGGTGTGGGATGTGGTGGACCTCGCTGGGATGATTATGCGCGGGTTTGGGGTGCTGTTCGTAAAGCAAGCGCAGTGGCTCGAAGTTGAAGGCGGTCACCCACGCAAAGGCTCGCTGTTATTAGGTGACTTTCAGCTGTAGCTGCGTGCAGCTTTGAAGTGGGCCGTGCTATGCATGTATCTGCGATTTTGCGCTACGGTTGCGCTACGGTCGGGCGTGGCCTGGGAGAGTACGGGTTTCGGAGGGCGGGCGTCAGCTGGGCCTGAAGCGCACTGCTAGTCTGGGGCGGGTTGCAGCTTGCCCCTAGAGCCCGGGAGCGCGCGTGCATCCCCCTGGAGCCTGGATCCTGATGCCCGTGACGCTTGAGTGCATGGATACAGCGAGTGCGGCGTTCCGTGTGCTCGCTCGGTCTTTGTGCTGCTGCCATTGAGCTCCGGCCGTACCCAGCGTGCCACATGTACGGCGGCTCCTGCCATCCTGTAACAGCGACTGTTGGGCGCATGGTTTTCGGAGAGTCGCCGCCTTCATTCCGCCGAGCAGCTCGGTACGCGCTTTATGGATTTGGAACAGGAGACTACCCAGATTGGACGTGTCGAAGAACGCCATTACATCCAGTATACTGCCGCCCATAGAAGGCATATTGCCTTTCTTTAGGGTGCAGTACAGCCGTAAAGGTCACGGGCTCCTGAGGTTCACGGTGTGGTTCGCTGATGGGTCGCAAAAAGCCCACGCTTGCGGGGCGGGGACGGTGCACATTGATCGTGTTTTCGTGTAAGGATGTGGATATCGGGACAGATTGAACCCGGGGATCTGGCTGTGTGCATCCCGTTGGTTGCTGCCGGTGGGTCCTGGTGGGTTTACAAATCCAGGCTCGCACCCATATAAACCCGCCAGAAGCGGGGAGGTTTCGGGGAGGTTTTATGATGCTTAGGCGACTCATAAGGCGTGGCATTGCTGGGAACGTGGGAAGCCTTGGGATGGGTTTTGGGTAGGTGCGCCGCCCGGCGAACTGGCGGTTGCTGACAGGGGCTCCCAACACTCCACACAGGCCCAATCATCCACCATCCCAGACGCTGGACCCGCAAGGCATGGAAATTCCCTGGAGGGCCATGAAAAGTTGTTTGTGGGTCGCCAATGGCTCCTGCTGCCCCACAATCGCCACATGGTGACAGCGTGAACCTGGTTCGGAGAAGCCCGTTGCACGGTACGACTATGTCGGATGTTTGGAGTTTTTCAGGACATCATGAGTGCAGATACGTTTCTGTCAAGGAGCCCGCGTGTGAACTTGCAAAGCCTGGCGGTAATATGAACACACATAGATGCGACAAGTAATGTTCGACAACTCCACAACTCGTGCTACTTATGAACATATCGCGTAGTTCCGCAGGTTCCATGCAACATCGCATCTTCTGACGCAAGTCCAACTGTGTTTCGGAGCTCAGCGGAGCGGATGAAACCTGGCAGTGCTATTTCGATGGCAGTTTAAGCAGTGTACATTTCATCTTTATTAGTAGTTTCTTTTAATTACGACAGCTGCTGACGCATCGACTACCGGTACGGACCCACGCGAGTACGGACCTCCTACACTGAGACCTACTACGCGGTATACAAAGCAAGGTTGTTCTGTGAGTGAATTTTAAACCTCCTTTACAACAGTTGATCTCGTCAATATGTCGTCCTCAACGATGTTGCGCGGCCAGCAGCAGCAGCGCCTGTCGATGCCGCGTGGGCTAGGGTCGGCCCTGCATGGAAGTCGGCTTAGTCGCTCCCGCATGATCGTTGTAGCCAACGCTGCGAAGGACCCTAATGCGCCGATCCAGAGCAACCCGCTCGGCGCTCTCTCATCGCAAGCAGGCACGGTTACCCCAGTGCCTCGCAGCGAGGAGGCCCGCAAGTACTTCCGAACGGTTAGTGCATTTGCATGACAATTACCTTGTATACAAGCATCATATGTATGGATAATGGTCATAGAACAAAACGCTCGCCGTTCGCATGGACCCGTTCTGTTCGCGATATGGGGCCCTGCGGCTAGGCAGCGCATAGACCTTCCCGGGTGGTATGCTTAGATAGTTTAGTTGCCTGCGTAGTGACTGGACGATGTTCGCGATCCTTTGGGCTTCTACCCTGAACGCGATCGTCAGACTCGAAGAGGAGCCCATAACGATGGCTCCCCCCCGTGTTGTTTCCACAGGTCTACGACTTCCCGCAATGGCAAACCCATCGCAACCAGTACCGTCTCATGAGGCGGCTGTTCACCATTCCCCAGTAAGTGCGTCACAAGCCTATTGTAGAGTCCGAAGGGAGGGAACACGTGCCATGTGTGTGCCATCTTTTCAAATGGATCCGCTGGTGGCACTGGTTTAGGCAAATAGTTTCAGGGCTGTCGGTGCCGACTTCAACTGCTTTCGCTGTCGTACCCGATTACCGTCGGGCCCAAGGCGCTCGTATTCCTCGCATCATAAGGCCGGCTTTGCATTCAACGGACTTTGTATCGTGGTGGAGTTCGGCTTGCTGCGCGACCAGCGTCCTTCCACACGAATGCCACAAAGCCCCATTTCTCGTGCCTGAATCTCCTCGCTACTTCATGGCCCCGCCATCCCGAACCTCCTGCGCTCCTGGCCTCCAGCCCCCCTAGCTCCACCACCCCGAACCTCCTCTGGGCACCACCGCTCCCCGCCTGCCCCTCCCTTCCTCGCTGACAACCCTAATCTCCGCTTCTTCCTACCCACCTCGCCCTCCTCACCCTCGCCTTCCTCCCTTCCCCTCCCCTCCCCCTTCCCCCGCAGGTCCCACATCATCCAGAACGCGCTGCCCTCCATCCTGTGGGTGGGCGTCGTGTCCACCTCCCTGGCGGCCTACAACACCGCCCTCGACCAGCACATGCTGCCCGACGGCTTCCCCAGCCTCACGCCCAACGCCGCCTGCTCCGCCTTCATCACCAACACCTCCGTCGCGCTGTCTCTGCTGCTGGTGTTCCGCACCAACACCAGCTACGGGCGGTGGGATGAAGCACGCAAGATGTGGGGTGGCCTGCTGAACCGCAGCCGCGACATCATGCGTCAGGGAGCCACCTGCTTCCCGGACGACCAGGTCAGTCACTCAGTCAGTCAGTCAGACAGCCAGTTGGTGGTGGAGAGGGAGGCCCTCCGGCGCGGGGGACTCGGGACTTGGGAGGGACAACACTCACGGACCCGGGAGAGGAGGGAGGTGGGGGCGCGACGTACCCGCAGTAGCTGCTGCTGCTGCTCGGCACCCCACCGGCGCGCCCTGACGTGCACTGCCCCCTACCCCACTGCCCCACTGCCACTCTCGGTCCTGGATCTTCGATCGAGCCCCCAGGTTGAGGCCAAGAAGGCGCTGGCCCGCTGGGTGGTTGCGTTTGCTCGCGCCCTGCGCATCCACTTCCAGCCCGAGGTGACTCTGGAGAGCGAGCTGAAGAACATCCTCACACCCGCGGAGCTGGATATGTTGGCCAAGAGCCAGCACCGCCCCGTGAGGGCCATCCACGCAATCAGCCAGGTGGGTAGGGAACGATCGGGCAGGGTGCGGGGCGGGGGCCGGGGTGGTAAGATGGAGCCCCGAAGGGATGGGGTGTGGGGTGTGGGGTTGGGACTGTGCGGGAGAGTGACGGAGCGGACGTTGGCGTTATTTTTGCGAGTTGCTGAACGATAGGTTGGGGCTGCAGGGGGCTGAGGGAAGCGGGTGCGGGTGCGGGTGTATGCCGGGCGGGACGGGATGCGGGATGCGGGTGAGGGGTGAGGCCGCAGGTCAGGGGTGAGGCCGCCATCCTGCCCCCGCCTCCTCCCCGGCCCGCTCAATGTGTTTCTCCATCCCGCCCACTCACCGCCCCCAACCTAAATCCCACTGCCACCCACCATCGCCCCTCACTTCCTCACCGCCCACAGATCATCCAGTCGGTCCCCATGAGCTCCATCCACCAGATGCAGATGAGCACCAACCTCACCTTCTTCCACGATGTGCTGGGAGGCTGCGAGCGGCTGCTGCGCGCGCCCATCCCCGTCTCCTACACCCGCCACACTGCGCGCTTCCTGTTCACGTGGCTGACGCTGCTGCCCTTTGCGCTGTACGGCACGTGCGGGTATGCTGTCGTACCGGTGTGCACCGGCATCGCGGCGGTGCTGTGTGGCATCGAGGAGATCGGAGTGCAGTGCGAGGAGCCGTTCGGGTGAGTGGGCGGGGCGGGGTCTGGGGCGAGGCGGATCTGGGGCGGGGCGGGTGGAACGCGGGCGAGAAACTGGCGGGTGTGTGTGGAGTGAGAGCGGGGCGCTATTAAGCCCGTAGGAAGGGTCTGGGTCCCGTGGGTTCAAAATTGGGCACCACCACCGGAAGGATGGATCACATCTCAAGGGGGCCCGCGCGGGTGTGTAGCAGACACGACACCGACCTTCCTGCCGGCATCTTCAGCCGTCGCCGCACCAGCCTCGATCCTGCTTCACCCTCCACCGTTCCTGCCTGTTCTCACGCTAACTTCCCGCCTTTCCTCCCCCTTCCCTCTCACCCGCTCCCGCCCCTCCCCCTTCCCACTCGCCCTCGTCCTCCTCCGCAGCATCCTGCCGCTCGACGTCATCTGCAACCGCATCCAGGCCGATGTGATGGCCACCCTCAAGGACGACGCAGACACCAAGACCATTCTGGCGGAGGCGGGTCTGTCCGGCCTGTTGCCCGTCAGCTCGCCGTCGTACGCAACCGCCAACGGTAACGGCAACGGTAACGGCAACGGTAACGGTAACGGCAACGGCAACGGCGTGGTGATGCCGCAGGTATCCTCTACGCCGGCGTCGGTGCCGGCGACCATGACCGTCAACATTTCGCCACGGTGAAAGCGTAAAGCGGCTGTCAACCATTTCAACGGGCGAACGGTTAACCAACCGTCAACTGTCAGTTGCCGTTGTAGTCCACTGAGACCCCATTGCTTCGCTCGCGGAGCCGAGGAAGGGCCGAAACCCGCCGTATCAAGTTCAGGCATTAGCGGAAACTCGAGGACGTTGAGGAGGTTGAGGGGGTTGGGGTTGGCGCGGTGGGTGCGGTGGGTGCATCCGCAGTTGCTGGTCGCGGTGGCTCTGTCGCTGTGGCGCTGCGAGAAGAAGAGAGTGATGAATTTTTCCCATGATGATGTACAGCAGCGTTCAGTCGACGCCGTACACAACGTTTGTTGCGCGTTTGTATGTGTTGTGGGCTGCGCGGCGGCGGCCAGCCCCCCCTGCCACACGTGACAGGAGATGCCGATCCAGGTGGTCGACTCGAGGGGTGGGCCTACCGGTGTTGATCGATCCACGGGTCAGCACAGGCGAGCGCATGGCAGCGCGCGCAGCCAGATGCGGGGCCCCTTAGCCGCGTGGCCCCTCGCAGTTCTCGGCTGCGTTTGCCGCTGGTGTGCTGTGAGGTTCAGCACCTGCGGTTGATACGGTTCAGCAGCGTCACCATCGCATCGGGTGGGAGCGCTGTGGGCAGCTGCTGCCCTCGGCTGTGTCTTTTTGTTCAACCCGGCTCGGTTGACTGGAGCTGCTGCCGGCCGGTATGTGATGGGAGGGAGTTGATGGGACGGATGGAGTTGCGCCGACACCGCCAGCCGGTCGTTGAGATTACGCGCGTCAGGTCTGTCTTGTTGGGTGTTGTGGTGCATTGCATGGTCCGCGGGCTGCTGCATGGAGGGACATGCGGCGGCGTGATGCCGGACGGACGTGTTGCCGGACGAATCCGCAGCTCGCGGCTCTAATTTGATGATGATGTATGCACAGTCATGCGAGCTGTCCTGTGCAACCCATATTTTTCCTCGGGTCTGTCCTGGCCTGGCGGCCGGCCCGGGGAAACCAGTTTTCAGGCGGACTGCGTTTTGCGGCCGTGTGGTGGTCTCTCGGATGCTTCCTCCCACCAGGGGGGAGATAGTAGCCAGCTGACAGGTGTCCTAACTAGGCAAGGTTCGGGGCTTTCCACTTGTGCTGGCGGCGTGCTCGAGAACTACGCTCGAGGGTATAAATTTATTGTGTATGTGTAGCAGATCCAGTCTTGATTGGGGTGAGCCTGAGGAGGAGGTCTCTCGCCCTTCGGCTGTGGCCCGTGCGCCGCTGCACGCTTTTGCCGCCCTGGGGTGGTGGCTGCCGCAGGGCGTTCGTGCTCGTCGGCGCGTGACACCGACTGACTCTTATGTAGTCGAGTCGAGCCGCACACACATGATGTGCTCGTGTACTATTAAGGAATGTGGTGCGTGGTTTCGGCGCGGCTCGCGCTCTGTCCGGAGGAGTTCATGCGCGGATTCGGTGCCCGTGTGGCAGTTCGGTGCATTTGGGGCGCGACCGGTTATGCCGCCAAGTGGCCGCGAAGGACGGACGAGTAAGCTCAACGCGGCTGCAGGAGCTTCCGCCGCCGAAGTTTTGGCTATTGCTGTTGGTTTTGTCAACCGGTGTCCATCTGCGGCGGGGCAAGGTCCCGACATTATTCATGAGGCGTTCGCCGCCGCGCCTGCTATACATAAATGCGCCTGCCGGAAGCTGGGGTTGTGCGTTTGTGACTTTTCGTTGGCTCCAACATGAGAGAAGAAAACACACAGAAGAAGAAGAAGAAGAAGAAGAGGGAAAGCATGAAGACAAGACAGCAGCCGTCGTTTTGTTTGTTGTGCCATTAATACGTACGTTGGTGCGGTGCGCTTGATTGGTTGGATGGTCGGCTCTGCTTTGCGCAGATCGGCACACGGGGCCGATCGCCGAGGTCGAGGAAACGAAATGATGGCATGCTGTCAATTGGTGAGCCCGTAATGGTTTGTCGGTCGGTCGGGACGCGACGTGACGGGACGGAATGACCTGCCTCTGTCTGAGTTCCAGCTGAGGGAGATGTAATCCGGCCATCTGCGTCCTGCTCCCGATCTGGCAACTACAGGCACGCACTCCGACGGGCGGGAACACCGCAGGGGAGGGATTCCAGCATTACTTAGGTTCTGGTCTGGTACGGCAGTACGGCTGTCGCCTGGGGATACGATACCGGGCGACGACACCGGGCCGAACGCAGGCGTTACACAAGGTGCTCCGCTGATGCAAAATGGTCCATGGGGGCTTAGACGAAAGTTGCTACCCAAGGGGGACTCACTGCCTCACTGTTCTCCACGCCTCCAACCTTGCCAAGTAAAGTCGTAAGCGGTGTATCCGCAGGTTTGCTCTCTTTTTGCTCCGTTGTGGCTACTAATGCTTTATCTGCGGCCGCAGCTCTGGGGCCGTTTGCGTCTGCACAGCTGCTGTGCGCTGCAGAGGACGTTAGGGTTGGTGCAGCCGTCCGATGCGGCAACATGGCCACAACACGGCGAGAGGTACATGGTAGCAGAAGACGGACTTCACGAAGTCCGGACCCGTCAGAGGGGTGTACCGGCTGAAACTGGCAGGGTGATGACTTCTTTCACCACGACTGCGCGAGAGGTCGGAGGTGCGTGGTGTATCGTAGTACAACGGCTCAATGCGGGTATGGACGCCGGTACCCGGGACCCGGGACCCGGGAAGCGCGATGGGCTTTCCATACCAGGTATCGTATCTTTAGCTGCTGCTGATCTGTATTGCAGCTTCTTATTTCAGAGCGCAGTTGCGCACTTGTACGGTACATTGGCCCGCACAGTTTAACTACGGTACGACTCAGGCTGTTAGCGTCGGCAGGTCGAGTGTTACTGGCTTGCAATAGAGGCTCTATGTGCGTCACGGCATATAGTAATCGAGGGGATGTGACTTGTTATTGAGGCCAGACTTGACAGTCAAGCGCTAAAAACATTAGTTTCGTGCAAGTTCTTACACAGCGCATTTGCACTCGGAGGTCACAACTCAGGTCAGTCTCTCATTATGACTACCATACTTTCTTTCAGCAAGAATGGGCTTGTTCCTCGCACAATTCCGTCGAAGTTTAACTGCGCAATGTCGGAACTCGACAACCCCTTTGCGTTTGAAAGTTCGTGGCCTTCACCAAAGGCAAACCCATGTTTTCCTGCACATTTTTATTGTATGCGAACTGCAGATGGAGGAATCTGCGGAGCCCAGCGCAGCGCTGTGTCAGCTTCCGGAGCTGGATTCCGTGTACGAGCAGTACGGCGGCCGGGAAGCAGAAGCGCAGGAGCTGTCGCAGTGGCTTCAGAAACCGGGCAGTCGGGTGGCTGCGGTGGTGGCCGACGGCGGCATGGGCAAGACGTGCCTGGCCGTGGACGTGGCGTGGCGACTGTGGCGCTGCAGGGCCGCCTCCGCGGGTGCTTTGTACGTCGACTGCCGCGCGGCTTTCTCGCGCGAGGCTCTGGTGATGCGGCTGCGGGCGGCTGCGGGCCTCAGCGGCGGAGACCAGGGGGGCATGGAAGCCCTGGCGGCGGCCCTTGGCAAGATGTGTTCCTCGGACAAGCTGGGCGGCTGTCTGCTGGTGGTGCTGGATAACGCGGAGGACCCCGCAGCGGCGGACGGTGGCGCAGCCCTGGCGGAAATCCTCGCGCAGCTGGTTATGGCGAGTGCCAGGCTGCAGCTTCTGGTGACTTCGCGTGTGGAGGTGGCGGTCCAACACATGCCGCCGCCGCACACCCACCGGCTGCAGCCCCTCAGCGCCGCCGTTGCGGGCCCGCTGGTGCAGCAGATCGCAAAGGGGGTGCTGACGGGGGAGGAGGCGCGAGCTGTGGCCACCGCTTGCGGCTGCGTGCCCCTCGTGCTGCGGCTGGTTTCGGAGGCGCTGGTGGCGGGCCGCCTGGCGCTGGAGGACGTTCAGGAGGCGGTGGCGGGCCGAGGCGGCGGCGCGGCGGAAGGGGAAGCGGCTGCAGCTGTGGCTGGCAGCGGAGAGGCTGCGGCAGGGGAGCAGCGGGAAGTGACGGTTATGTTCGTTGACATGGTCATCCGGTCGTTGCCCGCTGCCATGAAAAAGGTGGCGATGCAGGTGGCCGCGTTCTCGGGTGTGCTTACTGCCGGCTCGGCGGCGGTGGTGATGGGCGTGGGGCCCTCCTCCGAGCAGGAGGTGCGGACGCAGCTGGCGGGTCTTCACCGCCTGAGTGTGGTGCTGCAACACGGAGACGACGCGTTTGTGATGCACACCCATGTCCGTGACGTGGCGCGAAGGCTGCTGGCGGAGGAGGCGCCGCCGCCGCTGCGTACGGCAGTACGGGAGCGCTTCGCGCGGTACGCTGTGGGGCTGCTGGCGCGCTGGCAGAAGCTGCACGAAGCCAACGCGCTCAAGCTCATGGCGACGGAGGTGGCGGCGCAGTGGCCGGATGTGGAGCAACTCCTGGCGGATGTGGCGGGAGATGCGGCGGCGGCGGGCGCTCGGCCGCTGCTGCCGGGGGCGGGGCTGCTGCCCCTGAGTGCGCAGTTCCTTCAGGAGACGTCGCTCCTAGCCATACTGGGCAGCAGCGACTTCCTGTACGCCGTTGGCAACGCGTGGATGAGTCCCCAGTACCTGACGCTGACACTGCGGCTGGTGGAGGCGACAGAGGCACCCGCGGCAGAGTCGGAGTCGGAGTCGGAGTCGGAGTCGACGGGCCGGGAGCGGCGGCTGGCGTTCGCGGCTGCGCTGCTGGTGCGCTGCGAGGCTCTCATGTACACGGGGGAGTATGTGGAGAGTGAGGGGCTGGCGGCGAGGGCGGTGGCGCAGTACGAGCAGCTTCGAGGCCGCGACAGTGTGGAGTGCGCGGCGGCGCTGCACCTGCACGCCAGCTGCCTAGCGGGTCAGGGTCGGGGGGCGGAGGCTGTGCCTCTGTATCGCGAGGCTCTGGCGGTGCGGGGGGCGGCGCTGGGTCCCCACCACAAGGCCACCACCGCCACCATCACGCACCTGGCAATGCAGCTGTCAATGGAGGGACAGCACGGAGAAGCGGAGGCCATGTACAGGTGGGGGCGTCCCGGAGTGGCTGGGATGGGGTGGCTAGGAGACCGTAGGGTTTGTGATGGAAGTTTACTCGGATTGAAGCGGCTCTCGTGTGCCAGTGGCTTACCTATACCTGCTCTCGTGTGCCTGGGTAGCGGTCTTGGCATCTCTCGTATTGGGGCCTGCAGCGCTGCGTTCCTTTGACCTTGTGCCCTCCGCACCCACCCATGCCACCCTCCGTCTCCCATCGCCCCTGCTGCCTTCTCCTGTCCCTCCCCTCCTGCCCAACCCCTCCGCCCCTCCGCCCACCCCCTCCGCCCCCAGGCAAGTGCTGGATGCCTCGCAGCGCACTTTCGGCCCCTCCCACAACCTGACCGCCCAGGCCCTGTCCAACCTGGCCGGCTGCCTGCACGAGCTGGGCAAGCTGACGGAGGCCGAGGCGCTGTATCGCCGGGCGCTGGACGTGTATCGGGACACGGTGGGGCCGCAGCACCGGCAGGTGGCGTTCACGCTGGTGGGGTTGGCGGCGGTGGCGCGGGAGGCCGGGGCGGATCTGGAGGCCGTGGAGGGGTTGTATCGGGAGGCGCTGGAGGTGTGTCGTACCGCGCTGGGTCCCCGGCACCCGCACTCGCAGATGACGCTGAGGTCGCTTCAGGAGCTCCTGAGGGAGAGGGGCAAGGGGCAGGAGGCGGAGGAGCTGACGATCTAGGGGGCTGGCGAAGGTGGCTGGGCGGGGGGACGAGGAGGCGGCAGGGGGAGGCGGCAGAAGGGGGAAGCAGGGGTGGCGGAATCGGGAAAGGGCGGCAGGGAGAGGCGGGGTGGCGGAATCCTGGCCTGTGTTACAAGGTGTAGACGAGTTGGGTCCGGGCTCCTGAGCAGAGATCCTTGTGGAGGCTTGTGAGATGGTCCGGGCTCCTGAGCAGAGATCCTTGTGGAGGCTTGTGAGATGGTTTCGATCCCACACCTTGTCAGTTGTCCTATCTCTCAGAGATAAAGGGCCACGTCAAAAGGTCGAGGGCTTGCTCTGTTGCAAGCGGCAAGCGAACTCGTCTTTAAGAGTGGGAAGTAGGTGGGCATCTAGGGGGCCGTACTGGTGCGAAGTATTTGCCGCGTGGCAGTGGGTGCGTGACCTGAGGCGCGTGGGTGGCAGCCTCCGCGGCTTCGCTTCGGTGAACCACCGAACCACCAAAGGACGTTCTCTGTGGTACCGTGCGTTTGCGCGACCTTGTGTTGCCGGCCTTGGTCGGTACCGTATTACCTCCTGCTTCGGCAGCTGTGTGCATGTTGGGTGGCGGCTGTGCAAACGTAGCTACGGTATGGAAAGGCCCGGGATGCACCTCGCGCGGTTAGCAGCCTGGCGGCGACATGTGCGGCGACCGGCGCGATTTCGCACCCGGGATGCAATTTCCCCGTGCGAGGGCTGTTTTTACCGATGTGGGTGTCTGTCCACGTCACCACGCATCCCATGAAACTCGTCGGCCCTCGGCCGCCCCTTTTCTCGGGACGTCTCGGATGCCCTGGGATGCAATGTCTCACACACCGCCCGTTCCGTCAGGTCCCACCCGCATCACTGCGCGCCACCACTCGCCTTTGTTTCAGGTGGTCCGCACGCTTTCAATCTGATCTCAAGATCTGAGCACACAAACAATTGCGACATGTCGAGTTCACACAGCTGCCAGCCGACAGCAACAGCGCCCCCTGCGTGGTGCTTCGGCTGCCTCCCTCCCTGCTTTCAAATTCCACTTCAAACTCCGGGGGGCCGGGGGCCATGGGCCGGGGGGCGCGGAGAGACCCTAGCAGCCTGCGGGGCTCTCTGACACCCTTCGGCATCCCTTGCTCCGTCCCCTTCCCGATTCCCCCGCCCCGCCCCGCCACCTGCACCCCCCTTCGCCAGCCCCCTAGATCGTCAGCTCCTCCGCCTCCTGCCCCTTGCCCCTCTCCCTCAGGAGCTCCTGAAGCGACCTCAGCGTCATCTGCGAGTGCGGGTGCCGGGGACCCAGCGCGGTACGACACACCTCCAGCGCCTCCCGATACAACCCCTCCACGGCCTCCAGATCCGCCCCGGCCTCCCGCGCCACCGCCGCCAGTCCCACCAGCGTGAACGCCACCTGCCGGTGCTGCGGCCCCACCGTGTCCCGATACACGTCCAGCGCCCGGCGATACAGCGCCTCAGCCTCCGTCAGCTTGCCCAGCTCGTGCAGGCAGCCGGCCAGGTTGGACAGGGCCTGGGCGGTCAGGTTGTGGGAGGGGCCGAAAGTGCGCTGCGAGGCTTCCAGCACTTGCCTGGGGGCGGAGGGGTGGACGGAGGGGCGGAGGGGTTGGACGGAGGGGCGGAGGGGTTGGGGCTGAGGGGCGGAGGGACAGGAGAAGGCAGAAGGGACAAGCGAGAGAGAGGGGGGGGCGGAGGGTGGCATGGGTGGGTGCGGAGGGCACAAGGTCAAAGGAACGCAGCGCTGCAGGCCCCAATACGAGAGATGCCAAGACCGCTACCCAGGCACACGAGAGCAGGTATAGGTAAGCCACTGGCACACGAGAGCCGCTTCAATCCGAGTAAACTTCCATCACAAACCCTACGGTCTCCTAGCCACCCCATCCCAGCCACTCCGGGACGCCCCCACCTGTACATGGCCTCCGCTTCTCCGTGCTGTCCCTCCATTGACAGCTGCATTGCCAGGTGCGTGATGGTGGCGGTGGTGGCCTTGTGGTGGGGACCCAGCGCCGCCCCCCGCACCGCCAGAGCCTCGCGATACAGAGGCACAGCCTCCGCCCCCCGACCCTGACCCGCTAGGCAGCTGGCGTGCAGGTGCAGCGCCGCCGCGCACTCCACACTGTCGCGGCCTCGAAGCTGCTCGTACTGTGCCACCGCCCTCGCCGCCAGCCCCTCACTCTCCACATACTCCCCCGTATACATGAGAGCCTCGCAGCGCACCAGCAGCGCAGCCGCCAACGACAGCCGCCGCTCCCGGCCCGTCGACTCCGACTCAGACTCGGACTCTGCCGCGGGTGCCTCTGTCGCCTCCACCAGCCGCAGTGTCAGTGTCAGGTACTGGGGACTCATCCACGCGTTGCCAACGGCGTACAGGAAGTCGCTGCTGCCCAGTATGGCTAGGAGCGACGTCTCCTGAAGGAACTGCGCACTCAGGGGCAGCAGCCCCGCCCCCGGCAGCAGCGGCCGAGCGCCCGCCGCCGCCTCTCCCGCCACATCCGCCAGGAATTGCTCCACATCCGGCCACTGCGCCGCCACCTCTGTCGCCATGAGCTTGAGCGCGTTGGCTTCGTGCAGCTTCTGCCAGCGCGCCAGCAGCCCCACAGCGTACCGCGCGAAGCGCTCCCGTACTGCCGTACGCAGCGGCGGCGGCGCCTCTTCCGTCAGCAGCCTTCGCGCCACGTCACGGACATGGGTGTGCATCACAAACGCGTCGTCTCCGTGTTGCAGCACCACACTCAGGCGGTGAAGACCCGCCAGCTGCGTCCGCACCTCCTGCTCGGAGGAGGGCCCCACGCCCATCACCACCGCCGCCGAGCCGGCAGTAAGCACACCCGAGAACGCGGCCACCTGCATCGCCACCTTTTTCATGGCAGCGGGCAACGACCGGATGACCATGTCAACGAACATAACCGTCACTTCCCGCTGCTCCCCTGCCGCAGCCTCTCCGCTGCCAGCCACAGCTGCAGCCGCTTCCCCTTCCGCCGCGCCGCCGCCTCGGCCCGCCACCGCCTCCTGAACGTCCTCCAGCGCCAGGCGGCCCGCCACCAGCGCCTCCGAAACCAGCCGCAGCACGAGGGGCACGCAGCCGCAAGCGGTGGCCACAGCTCGCGCCTCCTCCCCCGTCAGCACCCCCTTTGCGATCTGCTGCACCAGCGGGCCCGCAACGGCGGCGCTGAGGGGCTGCAGCCGGTGGGTGTGCGGCGGCGGCATGTGTTGGACCGCCACATCCACACGGGAAGTCACCAGAAGCTGCAGCCTGGCACTCGCCATAACCAGCTGCGCGAGGATTTCCGCCAGGGCTGCGCCACCGTCCGCCGCTGCGGGGTCCTCGGCGTTATCCAGCAGCACCAGCAGACAGCCGCCCAGCTTGTCCGAGGAGCACATCTTGCCAAGGGCCGCCACCAGGGCTCCCATGCCCCCCTGGTCTCCGCCGCTGAGGCCCGCAGCCGCCCGCAGCCGCATCATCAGAGCCTCGCGCGAGAAAGCCGCGCGGCAGTCGACGTACAGAGCACCCGCGGAGGCGACCTTGCAGCGCCACAGTCGCCACGCCACGTCCACAGCCAGGCACGTCTTGCCCATGCCGCCGTCGGCCACCACCGCAGCCACCCGACTGCCCGGTTTCTGAAGCCACTGCGACAGCTCCTTCGCTTCTGCTTCCCGGCCGCCGTACTGCTCGTACACGGAATCCAGCGCCGGAAGCTGGCACAGCGCCGCACTCGTCTCGGAGGCTTCTTCCAAAATGTCCTGTACACATAATGAAGGCGCATCAGAGCGACATAACGGTAACGCAAGCCACCTTCCTTCCCGCCAGGGCGACATCAGATTGACACAACGCAAGACGCAACGTCTTTTCCGCCAGGACGTGCACTACACACAACACACAGGCACCGGCCAAGGGCCCCTCAGGGAAAGTTGTGGGGCTCAGTTGTGGGGCTCAGATGGCCCCCGCACCCCTGCTGAGCAAGGGGGAGCGGGGATACTCTGCCGGCCGGCCGCAGCTCGTGTCGCCCCTGGCACCCTCTGGGCGTCGTTCCCCTGACTGGCGGCACGCTTCGCGAACACATGCCGTAGTGCATGCCGTACCCCTCATGCCGTACCTTGATGCATAACACGATGTCCGCCTTTTCCGGCACGCGACGCAGCTCGAAGACGCTGAGCGAGGCGGGGTCCTCGTAGTCCTCAATCTGGCACTTGAATAGCTGGTGCGCGGCGGCGCTGCCCAGCAGCATTGTCAGGTCCGCCACCTGGGTGGGCGGCAGGGGCACGTCTGCGAGGCGCTCTGGGAAGACCATCCAAAACTCGTGCCAGGGCACGCGCAGTTCGAACTTGATGACTTTGCGCCAGAAGACGCGGAGCACCGAGTTGCGGATGTTGGAGTGGGGGCCCTCCTCGTTGTTGGCGTTAAGGATCTCGATGGCCTGGCCCAGCTGCAGTTGGCGGTTGAAACGGTTGAAACGCGGTTGGTGGTTTGCGTGCGGTTGGCGGTTAACGGTTGATTAGGGAAGGGGGCAGGACGCGTGCAGGGAGGAAGGCGGGGACGATGGGGCGGTCGAGCCGGCGCCGGGGCACGGAGGCATGATTGCCCGCATGCGGGAGTGGGCAGTGGGGATGGATGAGTGGCAGTGGGGCTGGCTGCGGACGCAGCGCGCGGGAGGAGGCAATGCAAGGGAAGCAACACGAGGGACAGAGCAACCGGACACTTCAGCGTGTGGCCAGGGAGGGCGCAACAGGTACGCAGCTCCACCTACCGTGAAGGGAAGCCCCCTAGGGTCTCCGCTTCAAGTGCGTCACACACACGGCTTTGGGGGGCCGACCATGCCGACCATGCCAGGCATGCGGCAAAGCAGCCAAGAGCGCCCGCCGGAATTACCTTGGCGCCGCCTCTCGTGCACCAGGCCGGTGCAAAAGGGCTAGGAAAAAACGTGCAGCAGCAGCAGCAGCCGGCGATGGGGTTGTACGACTCCTGCCGTACCTACCTACCTACCATGGTGAGAGTCAGCTGGCTGCCGGCGCCCAGGTGCTGCCGTACACGCTCCATCTTGGTCCGGTCCTTGACCACCTCCTGCGGCCCGCCCAGCTCCGAAACCAAACTCCGCAGCGCCGCGGACTCGTCCTGCCGTACACGCCACAGCAGCCGACGGCATCGGCGGCCCATCAGGTTTGTTTAGTGCACTTTGTCTTGTGTACAGCGTTTTACGGCATTTAGCGGGTGGGGCCGCAGGACGAAACGCTGGCACGTGCGCACCGGTGCCCGCCCGCCGCCCTTCACTTACGTACGCACGTATCCTGGCAATCCCCCCGTCTCCCCCCGTCTCCCCCCGTCTGTGGTGGGGACCCTCCCCCCGTCTCCCCCCGTCCGTGTCCGTCCGTCCAGCCCGTCCGTCCGTCCCAACTCCCAACTGGGCAATTCCCGTCCTTGCCTTGAAGGTGGGCTGCGACCTGACATACGCCGCCAGCTCCTGGATCTCCCTGCGGGCCGCTGTCAGTTGGTTGCTGGTGTCCAGCCCCACGCTCAACGACGCATCCGCCACCAGCGCCTGAAGCTCCCCCACCAATTCGTCGTACTGCTCCCCGTCGGTGAGAGTGCACCAGATGCGCATCAGCCAGCCCGACCCGCTGTACTCGAGCGCAAACTGGCGGATGCGTTCCAGGCATTTGACGAAATTGTCGAGGATCGTCTTGTACGTGTTGCCGGCCTGCAGGTAGGGGTGCACCGTCGCGACGGGGCGGTGAAATACGGTAAAATACGGACGGTAGTACGACGGAAGTTGTAACGGGTTCATTTGGGTGCTCCCGCGCGCGTGCGTGTGTGTGCGTGTGTGTGCGTGTGTGAGGATGTGTGTGGCCCTGGCTGTGCGAGTGTTTGCTTTGGCGCGGCGGGCGGCGAGCGCGCGCGCGTGTCGGAGATACGGTATGGCGTGTATGTGCTGTCAGGTGCATACACACGTGTACGGATTAGGCACGTGCCCCTCCCTTTCCGTCCCCACCCCGTTTCAGTACAGTGTTCCCCTTCGCACCACACCGTTAGTTGGTTGGTGTGTTGGTTGGTACCGGTATGTCGGTTGGTTCCCACCTAGCTACCTGCAGCGCCTCCTGGTTGAGCTGTACGACACGCATCAGGTTGGCGGCGCGTGTGGCCAGGTCCTCCAAGTTCTGGCGGTGAGCCACGGCGCCCCGTACGACAGAGATGACGTCCAGCAGTACGGCAGCCGCCGGTCCGCCTGCGGCGCATTACTTTATTCAGTATGGTGCGAAATCCATCTGAGATCCATGCTAGCGGAGAGAACGCGTGTGGTGCGTGGCCCGCATATGTATGTTTGCTCGTCCCAAGCCGGTGCACATGCAGGTGTGTCTCCCGCGGAGGTCCGGACAGCGGTGGTCGAATCCTGCGTGATCGCTTGGTCGCATGATGTGCAGAAGTGCAGAAGCACAACCCCAGGATTCTGGGATTGGGAAGTTTTGCCGTACTTGGGGGGTTGCGTTACCTGGAGGCGGCAGCAGATCCTTCATCTGGCCGACTGCCGCGATGATGTTCTCGAATCCAGCGAGAGCGATTTTCTGCGGGGGGGCCATCGTTCGCAGATGCAGGTGTGCTGGATGGGACATGCATGCTTGGACGGAGCTGAGTGGATTTGGCGCGTCTCTTTGCTGGCACGCAAGTCACACGTACGACACATGGCCTGGGCCGGTGTTTACCTTTGCAACATCTTTCGCCAAAAGATTGGGGCCTTGCGATTCCACCGCTGCGTCGTTTGGTACGGGCCGCTCCTTGGCCGCTGCGGCAGCGGCAGCATTGCTCTGACCGCAGCCCATGCTACGAGCCCGACGCCGAGTGTGTCTCTCCTTGCAATCTCAGCAATTTTCATTCACCATACTTTGTAGTGAGCCTGATATTGCTGCTAGCTCTGTAGGTTATTCAGCCTACGTGATAATATGACAGGGCATCGCGCAGGCTGTTATAAACCTCAAACAATACGTTGATGTAGGTTCTCAGCATAGAAGTTCTATACATGCGAAGCTGTGAGAAAATTGTTTGGCCTGCTTCTAAGGGTTTCCTTGTGTCGAGGACGGCTTCGACACACCCTGACACATTCCCCGATTGATTAAAACCCGATAATACGTCTTATTGCCATATTGCATTTGAAAAAAAACTTCATGTTATTAGGCGCACAATGTAGGTACACAATACTACGATCGCGACGATGATTATAACGGTACATTTGGAGCAGCAGGGCGAGCGGCTCCTTACGGCTCAACTTGCAGCAGTCAAGTGACACGTCTGCTGGACATAATATACAACATGATAGTCCTTTTACAAATACTTCGTCGTATTCATAACGATCAGATGCTGTGTTCGTTCCGCCTGTTCGTTCGAAATGTTCCGGGTACGCGCCGTAGCAATCCCCAGCAGCACCCAGAATAGGGTTGCGGTGGAGAGTACAGGTGTCTAGGGGTTGGCGGTTGGGTTTGAGGGGTGTTTGTTTGTTGGAGGGATGCATGCAGACCAGCAGCGAGTGCGTGGGCCCACGTGTTCCTTTTACACAAGCGACATAGGCACCACACCGAAGGCGGACCCATAGCAAGCGGCTCCGCGGCTCGCCGAACTTCCAGCACCCAACAACGTTTCAGCAGCGGCGCTCTCTGCGGCGGGTCTGCGTCTTTCAGCAGCTACGGTACCCCACTCCGCATGCAGTCCGTAACCAAGCACACCCGCGGAGGAACGAAGACCGTCCGCGATTCTTCATCTGATCCTCAACGGCCTATCTACACACCAGCGAGCTAGCGGTCGCAATGCATGTGCGCTGCTGATCACAGTCATCCAATACACAAGCCGGCACGTCGCCATCGTTCGGCGAGTAAAAAATACTAGGCAACACGCCAGCAGCAGCAGCGTTCCTTACTTGAGCTGTTGTGGCACTGCTGTGCAATGCGCCATACGGACCACCGACACCTAACCCCACGCGCGCCCTGCCTGCCGCACGACCGCGCCACAGAGGACGCCTATTGCACGCTTGCCCGTAAACCGACATTCCGTATCACCATTGCGGCCGTCTGCCATGACACGCTGTACATGCATCGTGCCGTATGCACGACTAAAATGGAAACGCAAGTACCGAACGAAAGGAGCCTCCTACACACGAGCGGGGTTTCGTCCTAGAACACGCACCTGCATGCACCGCGCACAACCCCCACCGGGCCGGGAACCAACCACCCGGCTTGCACATGCACTTGCACATGCACATGCACGCATCCATGCACGCATTCATACACGCCCGCTAGCGCCAGCCTAGCGGCTCGTAGGCAGCTCCCCCTGCAACCGCACTTCGGTTAGTGGCATTCAACTAGCCGCCCTGGCACATGTAGCCCTTGCAGTTGTAGCCGCGCACGATGCGCTCCTTGGCGCAGTCCTGCACGGTGTTGCAGCCGTAGCAGGTCAGGCGGCGGAAGGGCGGCGCCAGCACCCGGCCGTGCTCGCCCGCAAAGGTGCCCAGAATGAACTCGGGCGTGTGGCCGGGCGTCTGCAGCGCCGTGTGGCACACATCCAGCCAGTTGAGCTGCCGGCCGCAGCCCTTGCAGTCGCTGTTGGGGGAAGCCTTCATGTGGAAACCCGCCTGCGGGCGTGCGTGTGGGTGTGCGAAGGGCCAGGGAGGGAAGGAAATGAAGGGAAGGACCGGCGGGGAGCACCAGGAAAGGGGGGAGGGATGTTGTGGAGGGTAAGGGCCGGGTAGGTAATGACCCGCATCGTGACGACATATCTCACACACATATCTCGCGGCATGAAAGAGCGTTGAGGCGACAGGCGCGTGCTGAGCTCAGACGACTCAGTCATAGTAGGGGTGGCCTGTCGCAGGGGGGGTAACTCGAAAGAGACCGCTGTGGGCACAGCCTTGCATGCAAGCATGCACAGTATTGCACCCACCAGCTTTGCTCGGGCAGCAAGTCGTGCGTTATATATATTTCACATGGCATGTATTTTATTCCTCTAGCTCTCATTACTTACATCCTTGAAGTGTCCAGGCGCCACGCCCAGGAGCTCCTCGATGACTTGCACGTCGGTTGGTGGAGTGGGAACATCGGGCAACTCGAGCTCCTGGTAAGTCTTCACGGCCTGTAATTAATACATACATAGAAACATCACAAATGCAAATACCGTTAGCGCGATTCACAACACAATAATGGTTGCGTAAATAAAGCTACTATGGTTGCGTAAAGGCACGTTGTCTCCGGAAGGTCACCAGAGGCTCAAATATTAACGCAACCTAGGCTTTGAGGCTGTGTTCATGGCAGCCAGACAAGAATTGCACCCCCAGGAACCACGATTAGCCGTCACACAACCCAGCTCTTACCTCCCGGAACTCATGTTCCTCGCAGTTCGTCTTGAGCTGACGGCTGCCGCTGTAAACCAGCGCGGTGGCCATTTTGGTTAATGCGGTTGTCACAGTGGTCACAGTGGGGCCGTAGGGCCTTTGGAAGCCGGGTTCGGTCTCCTGAATGTCGATGAGCCCTGCCCTGCCCTGCCCTGCCCGAGCCCAAAGCCGCACGCCTCGCAACCAACTTAATGAAGTTGCGAAGACACTATGTGCGAATTTATTGTGACGCATTAGTGCATTAAATAAGTGGATTGTCAGAGGTTCCGTATCAATCCCGTACTGCACTTGGTGACGCCAGCTTCAGGAAACCAGCGGAGTCACAACCAATGGAGCACAAGAATGGCAAGGCAAAAAGTATCACCACATCTTTGCCTTCAGATACTGCCAAAGGCATGATTCGCAAAGCGGGCGAGGCGGGCGACGGAATAGTAAGGGAAGCAATCGAAAGAGCACTGCAACACACCAGGAACACCCATACTACTTTGAAGATATAAGGCCTTTGGCTATATATAGGCATGCTTTTGCGTCATTGGGCAAGATCGGAGCCACGCAACGGCCGCGTGCGAGGCTATCTACCAGCTCAGGCCAATCCTCATCAACTGCTGTTTAAAAGTAAAGCACAACGAGAACTCGCAAGATCTGAAAATGTTGAATGTGTTGTCCTTGTTTCGGTTTTGGTCTGCTTACACTCATGTATGTTGTCAGTGATGCGTGACGGGCCCTGACGGGCTGACGGCGTACAGTAGACAGTCAGACCGAGTAGCCGTAAATGTCTATTAGTGGATAAATGTCTATTAGTGGAAATAAAATGCTGCCAAACGACAGCTAAGGTTCCTGTATGGGTGTTGGGGACAGCCCACAATGGCCTCGCAACGGCCTAAGTGGTCCTCGCGTACGGCGTTCGCCGTTAATTCTCGAACCCGTCAGCAGGGCGGCCCGTCAGCGACATGCCGTTGGACGAGCGCCAGACCGGCACTCATTCAAACAGTATGAAAAGTGCTCCTGCCGGTATTAACCAATTACCCCAACTCAGGTGCTTGCCTTCGCTTTACGGTACGGCAGTGACCCCATATGGACTACTGCCGTTGCAGTTCGGGGAGTCGAAAGGCTAGAGATCTGCCGCCTTATGGATTCATAAGTTGCCCGTCTGGACCATGATGGCCATCTGATGCTGATTCTCCCTCGAAATAAGGGTTGTGTCCTCGAGCCTTCGACCCCTGTAACCCTTAAGAAAACCCAAGACTCCGTCCAAGTCGAAGAACCTCCTTCACACAGATCCCTGCCTTTGTCGGATGGGCCCATTTGAATGCCAATAAAAGCTGAAGACGCGACATACGCTGACAGTTCCCCGCGACGAAACAGGCCGGCCTTGTCTGGCGAGCCTCGTTGCTGGGGACGAGTGCAGCGACCATTTGAGGCAGGCTTTGACTGGCGCATCAATTTACCCACAGCTGCGCATACTCGGCGTCCAGTACCGGGCTGGTAGGGCAGGGCAAAGGCAAAGGCAGGGCAAGGACATCAGGGCACTTCACTTCACGGGAGGGCAGTGAGGGCAGCAGCCGCGAGGATGGCAGCGGTCGGTCGGTCGGTCGGGTAAGACGGTCGGTCGGTCGACTTACGAAGCAGCGCGCGGCCCATACCGGAATGTCTACCGCCATACCGCAATCGCTCCTGACTCGGCCAACAGTAGGTATCGAAGACTTCAGCGAAGGCTTCCACTCCTCGAGTGAGCTCCATTCCGCAACGTTGGAAGGGAGCAGACAGGACACAGCACTGGTGGCTTCCGTGCCCCTTCCCCCTTTTACAAATCTGAGGGGAGGAAAGCAATCTGTCCGCTTGCGGCACAAATCCGGATCACCCGGGCAGTGTCGTCAGGCAGGCAGTGTGTCCTGATGCACAACCCATACAACAACATACGCAGTCGATGCGTGCCCCGTGCATCCTCTCCGGGCCGAGTCCCCGCAGGACAGTGCGTCGCGGCTGATCCGCTGATCCCTCCCTCGTCAGCCGCCCACAACACCAACAACGCGGCGGCGGCGGCGGCGGACGCGCAGGCGGCTTGCATGCAGCAATTCATGCCCATCATAACGCCTCTGTCGTCCCTCTGTACTACGACGATTGTACAAACCCTAGCCATGCCGCAGCAGCCATGCACATGCCATGCAATGCAAGGCATCTTCTCGGTTCCAACATTCCCAACACTGACACAGCGAAAAGGGCAATATGCCACTGTACGGCACCGCGGACGCACCACAAGCGCAGCATGCGGCGGTCTCCGGCCGGCTCCCAAACAGCCCAATCAACCCAAAACCGAAACGCCTCACGGACGAAAACGCGCGGGCGTCTTCCCATCCATGCGTGCGTGTGTATTTTGTTGACACCACCACCACCAAACCCTAAAACCCTAAACACCATGACTCCAAAATGGCGGTCACTACCGTATGACAAAGGGACAGTGAACACAAAGTGGGGCGAGCGACGACCCGCTCCGCATACAATGGACACGAGGCTCTGCGGCACTTGAAAAGACACCTGCACACTCTTGCAGGCCCGGGCGCCCGCGATGCTAGTAGCATAGTAGTACAATGTGCGGAAGGCGAAACGAACCCTCACCTACCGCAACAGAAAACCCGTCCTGGCAGCGAACCACCACCGGGCAGCGCGCCAGAAGCGGGATAATGCACACAAGTCGGGAGATGGTGGCTCCCGCACTGAGGAGGAGGGTACAACAGCTTTGCGTGTACAACAATTCGTCGGACTGGTCATGCAGCCACTTTCTCCTGCCCTGTCCTGTCCTGCCCTGTCCTGTCCTGTCCGGACTCGCAGATTGACAGATTTTGAAGACAAATGTGTATCGGGTTATGTGTCTTCCTCGGCTCCAAATAAACGACGGGAAACAAAGCAAACCCCGCTAAGGACGCGCTGCCCTCCTGTACGGCCCGATCCGACACGCCTTCCTTTCGGACCCAGCTAACGCGCCTCGGCATGTCAGCAACGGAAGTTTAGGGGAGAGTCCGGATCAGCGCCCGCCCATCCATCCGCCCATCCATCCATCTATCCATCCGCACGCAAACGGCTGCACAACAGCCAGAGAGCCAACCGATTTGCGATGTGAGGCCGGCTAGCCACGCGTCCGCCGCTCTGTGTGTGTATGTATGTGCGCGCAGCCCGCTCCGTATCACGCAGCGGTGCCGACTTCCTATGACCCATGGGTCACAACGGCACACGAGCCAGAGCCCGCGAGAGCACGTGAGCCCGTGTGAGAGGGGCGCATCAATTCCTCCTCCTCCTCCTCCTCCTCCTCCTCCTCGCCGTCGTCTCGCCACATCCACAGCAGCCAGCAGCACGACACCCCCCCCCCGCCCCTCTCGCCCCTCACTCTGTACACAGCACACAGCCAGTTGGAGTCACAAGCACTCCTTCAGACGACTCCATTTGCACTCGCTGACGTTGCCACCCTTCCCATCGATGCTGCAGCGGCCGCAGCGGCAAACCAATTAACCAACCAGCCAGCCAACCAACCAACCGCGATGCGCACGCGCGCGCACGCCGGACCCCAACCGGCCTCAAAAAGTCAGAAGCTCCGTGAGCACTTTCACTGCCCCCGAGGCACTTTCCCCCAAGACCGACCGATTCACCGACCACCGACCCAATGCACCCAAAAGCAGCGAAACGGCCGCGAGGCGCCTCGCGAGCCACCCATCCGCCTCTCACCATATGAACGAGCTGCAGCTGCAGCTGCAGCTGCAGCTGCGGGACTGGCCCAAGCTTCGGGCGACTGCCAGCCACTCGCGGCCCTAGCGTGTGGAGCTCTCGAGCAGCAACGGCTGCCGCTCCATCTTTCCCCGCCCGCCCCCGCACTCCACTAATGTACACACGACGGGACAGACAGGCAGCGTGCTTGTGCGGCCCCCGCCGTGTCCCACTGCACTGCACTGCCAGGATTCCTCAACTGGTTGCATGCATGCATGGATGCCCGTGCCTGCCTGCCTGCTGCCAGTTTGTTAAGCCAGCCTGCCCGCCATCTGCCCCCCCATCTCCTCCCTGCCACCGTCCTTCCCTCAAGCCTCAGCAATCCCACCCACAGCGTCAGCGCCTGAGCGCCTCAACCGCTTGGCCTCAGCGCACCTCCGCCGCCACGGGCTGCTGCCGCCGCTGGGGCTGCTGCGTGGGTCCGTCCTCCGCCTCCATCACCTCGGCGGCCTCATCAGCAGTCAAGATGCGCGCTCCGCTGCCGTCCAGCACACACGCCTCATCCAACACCACCACCGGGTGCTGAGTGGAGGAGGGGAGCGGGGCGGGGCAGGGGAGGGCAGGGCAGGGGGGGAAGGGAAAAGGGATAAGAGTATTACCGGGGGGATAGGCAAGGAATTGATTGACAGATTGACAGATTGATGGGGAGGGGATGGAGGAAGGAGAATGGTGGGAGGTAGGCCAGCAACGCTCAAACCGCAACAACGCCCCACCTATCCCTGCCTCCGTCCAAACCGCCCCTTCCGCCTGCCGCCCAACCAACCCCACGCCGTCCCGCCCCCTCACCCCCCACTCAACCTCACCCCCCTCTCCCACCCTTCCCCAAATCTGCACCACCCTAAGCCCCCCTCCTCTCCCCTCCTCCCTCCTCCTCCCCACCTGCACGTGCGTGTCCGGCAGCTCAAACATAGTGTGCACCAGCAGCCCCTCCAAGATGCTCCGAAGACCCCGAGTGCCCGTGCCCTTCTTCTGGGCCGCCCGCGCCACCGCCCGCAGCGCCGCCCGGGTGGCCCGGAAGCGCGCTCCGTTCATTGCCAGCAGCTGCGCGTACTGCTTACACAGCGCGTGGCGGGGCTCGGTCAGCACGTGGACCAACTGCTCCTCACTCAGCTCCTGGGAGGGGAGGGGAGGGGGCGGGGGGGAGCGGGAGGGAGCGGGGGGGAGCGGGGGGGCCGCAGAGGGGGAGGCGGGTTTAAAACACCCAGTTGGTGGTTAGGGAGTGATATGCTCTATTATATAACTTGAGACACTCCCCGTCCTCTCCCTCCCCCCCGGGTCTCCTCAGACCTGCAGCGCCACCAGCACCGGCAGCCTCCCCACGAACTCGGGAATGAGTCCGTAGGTGATGAGGTCGCTGTGCTGCACGTCCCTCAGGATGTCGCTGTTGACCCGCGGACCCCCCGGACGACCCAGACTGGCGGGGCGGACCTGCGCGCACACAACCAGGATGGCAGAGGGATAGACGGACGGGGGGAGAGTGTCCAAGGGGGCCGAGGGCGAGGGCGAGGTCGAGGGCGGGCGGCGGGGCCAATTGGGGTGGCGAAGGCTACGAAGGCTACGAAGGCTGGGGGGAGGCTCTGTGCTGGCTGCCGGTGCGCTGCGGTGCGCTGCGGTGCGCTGCGGTGCGGTGCAGTGCCATTTGGGAGTATTGGCAGTATTGCTGAGCATGAAGATGACCCCCACCACACCAGGCCCACGCCAACCAAAGTCCGCCCTCCTCCCTCCTCCTCCACACCATTCCCTCCTCCCTCCCTCCTCCTCACGCACGACGCACCCCCCCCCCATTCCCCCAACCCCGCCCCCCCCTACCCCCGCACCTTGTTCCCGAAGCCCATGGATCCCTGCACCCGGGTGTCCAACATCTGTCGGTCCAGATCCACGAAGGCACCTCCCACTATGAACAGAATGTCGCGGGTGTCGATCTGTGGGCGGGGAGGGAGGGAGGGGGGAGGGAGGGGAGGCGAGAATCGGGACGAAGCGATCACGCAGATGAGGGCGCGGAGGCGGAAAAGTATGACGTAAAGAGGCTGAGGGGTTGCGGGGTGCGGGGGCAAGGCGACGGCGTCAGCACCGCCTTCGCAGATGACCAAACCCCCCTAGGGCTCAGCAACCAGTGACGTGCGCTCCCTCTCAACCTCCCGCACTCCCTCCATCTCCCATTCATTCCCCCGCCAGCGCCCACCCAGCCACCCACCCAGCCACCCACCCACCTGTATGAAGTCCCCGCGGGGGTTCTTCCGACCGCCCTTCTCCGGAACATTCACCACTGTGCCCTGAAGCAGCAGCAGCAGTGCCAGCAGAAGAACCAGCAGAACCAGCAGCAGCGGTATCAGTATCAGCAGCGCGGCGTGTCAGACGGTACGGCATAGGAGGCGCGCGATGGTCCGCACCAAGTCGCGCACCACACAGCATTGGGGTGAAGACAAGCAGGGGGGAAGACAAGACAAGGCCGGGACCAGGCGGGGCTGCGTTGGCAGCGCCCGCGCAGGTTGGGCTGGGCAGGGCTGGGCAGTCCTAACCTCCTGATGAGCAGCTTCGGGCCCGGTGGTTTCGAGATGACGCGTGGTCCCGGTCCCGTTCATTGGGACCCCACTTGGGCCCAGCCATGCACCGCAGCGGATGATGCAGGAGCGCCCAATCCCCACCCTTCCCAGCCCTTCACAGCCCTTCCCAGCCCTTCCCAGCCCATCCCTAGCACCCACACGCTCCCCTCGCCCAGCCCCAGCCCCCGTCCCCGTCCCCACCTCCACCTCGCCCCCTTTCCCACTTCCCCCACCCCTCCCTCGCTCCCCACCAAGTCTCACCACATACACACGCGAATCGGCACCCAACCCAGTCCCCAGTCCCCAGTCCCCAGGCCCCACCCACCCACCTCCAGCATCTTTAGCAGCGCCTGCTGCACCCCCTCCCCGCTGACATCCCGGGTGATGGTGAAGCCCTCCGCCGAGCGCTTGGCGATCTTGTCCACCTCGTCGATGTACACAATGCCCTGCTGAGCCACCTCAACGTTGAAGTTGCAGGACTGGGGGGGGAGCGAGCGATATGGGGGGGAGGGGAGATATGGGGGGACGGGATGAAGGCGGGTGGGGGGATGGAGGCGGGTGGGGGAGGGATATGGGGGTGGGTTAGGGAGTGGTATGCTCCTTTACATAACAATGAGTCACTGCGGACGTTGTTGATCAAGCTGCTGCGGCCGCTGATTGGCACCCCCTGTCACAGTACGGCACCCCCCCACCCCACCCCACCCCCAGACCCCACCCCCCACCTGCAGCAGCTTGTACAGAATGGACTCCACATCGTCCCCCACGTAGCCCGCCTGAGTCAGTGTGGTGGCGTCAGCCATGGCGAAGGGCACATTGACCAGCCGCGCCAGCGTCTTGGCCAGCAGTGTCTTGCCGCTGCCGGTGGGCCCCAGCAGCAGCATGTTTGACTTGTCCAGATCAACAGCGGCGGACAGCTGGGCGGACAGCTCCTCGATCGCCTCGATGTCGGGGCTGGATCCGGAGCCGGGGCCGCCGGGGCCACCGGGGCCGCCGTCGGCGCGGGACTCTGTGGGGAGGGTGGAGGGAGAGGGGTTGGCGGCGACATTTGGGGTTGATTGATTGATGTGAACTGAACTGCCAGCCGCTGTCAGTACTGGAGCCCTCCCTCGCGCACTCTCTCACTCAACGCCCATCGGGGAAGAGGGGCGCCCGGTCCCTGGACAGACCTGACCTCCGCCAACTGCCAACTGCCAACGGACCAACCAACATGACACAACCCCTTCTACCTGACCCGTCCAACGGAGCCCCCCTATCCCTTGCCGCCCTTTGCTCGCCACCCCCACCCCTCGCCATACAGCCATTTACCCACTACTACGATGCAAACCCTTCCACCCACCCACCCACCGAACCCACCCACCAGCCGCCCGCTGGGCCTCCAGCGCCGCCTTCGCTGCCGGGGGGGCGAAGCGGCTGTAGCCCCCTCCGCTGCCCCCTCCGCTGCCGGCGCTGGCGCCGTACTGGTGCTGGTGCTCGTGCTGCTGCTGGTGGGGGTGCGGGTGGCCGTGGGTGTGGCTGCCGTACTGGGGTACGGCGTGGCGGGCGCCGCCAGCGCCTGGACTCGAGGTCGCGGACTGGTGGTGGTGGTGGTGGTGCGGGGGGTGGTGCAGGGCTCCACCTCCACCCGAGTTGCGCTGCTGCTGCTGCTGCAGCCGGGGTCGGATTGGGGGGAGGGGTGGGGGGTTATCGCCAGGTGTGGTCACTAGGGTTTCAACCGCGTTCGTTGGCCGCGGGACGGTTTGTGGGTCGGGTAGTTGGCTCCAGGGGGTTTTTCGAGGCATGCGGGTGGCCCCATCAGCAGTCGGCTTTCGGAGCCCCCTGTGGGTTGTGGGTTGTGGGTGGGGTGTGTCCCGCCCATCAGCCCCAATAGCCCCATCAGCAGCAGCACGTCGCTGCAGTAATCCTTTTCTCAATGCCTTTCTCAGATATTCGGCACCAAGATGCCCAACCAGGTGGCGACGCGCACGCACATAGTCGGTGTTTAAGGTGACAGCAGGTCATCGTCATTGCCTTCCCTTCCCTTCCCTTCCCTTCCCGGTCCTGTTCCCACCTCCAGACCGGCCCGTGGGTCTGCCGTATCCGTCAGCGGGGTGCCGTACGTCAGTTGGTCGTGCAGCCCGGATGCGCCGCCCGCGCCAACCATCTGCGCAGTTGGGTTCGGGGTGGGGGCGACAACGAAAAGCTGAGAGTCCTAAAAATAACAGCAAGTCTGACAGCTCGACACGGCTGGAGGCCGGAGGGAGCATCGGCGCAGCCGCCCGGACAGCAAGTAATTGAATGCAGTGGTGTGCACTGCAGTGCAGTTTGGTGTAATGCGGTGAGCCGCCGGAGAGCACTTGCCAAACGACTCGCGGAGCCCGGCTCTCCGAGCCCCAGCCGAACGACCCATCCATCCATCGGGAGGTCTCCAATCCATCACTGCTGGAACCATTACCACCTACTTCACCGCTGCAGTACACTGTACCACACTGTACGGTACCTGCTCGTCCCTTCGCGGACCGTTGCGGCGGCTGCAGAGGATGCGCTTGTAGTGGTTGTGGGTCGCGACCGCCAGGACCTTCAAACAGGCGGGGGGGGGGGCAGCAGGGGGGGGGGGGGCAGCAGGGGGACCGCGGCCGCCGGTAAAAACACGCTGCCGGTAAAGAGCTAAAGACACAGCTGCCGAAGGGTACAGCACGTGCGGTGGAAGGTACACGGGCGCCCATCGCAGCACCCATCTCGGCATTATTGAGATCCGAAGCCTGGGCACCGCTACGAGGCCTCCCCCCATTCCTCCCACGTGCCCCCCCCCCCGTGTCCCCTCAATGCCCACCTTCTTGGCATGCTCCTGGCCAATGACGTGTTGGTCCAGCGCACGAACCAGCTCCCGCGGAGACGGCACTCGGGAGATTCCCCACTGATGTGCGCTGGTGGTGCTCGTGGTCTGACCACCGAACTGCGAACGGCGGGAGGGGAGAACGCGACAGTGCAGGCTGCTGGGAGGGTTTTGACGTAGTGAGGAGACAGATATCAGCGTCCCTGCGGCGGGCCCGGACGGGCGGTCCCGTTGACCACCTTGCCCCGCGCCATATGGTTGCGGTTTCCATCGGGCACGGTGGCCGGGTCCGGACCACCGGAGTCTTGTGACCCATGTCGCGCAACGCGCTGAAGGCATCAAGTGGGAGGTCTCGAGGGAGGGCGTTCGCACCTGGGGAACGGCTGGCGCAGCCTCCATCGTGGAGGACTGGAAGCCGTTGACGTAACCATGTCGGTAGTCCTGCGTCGTAGCCGGGTTCACAGACGCAACTTCCGGCACAGAAGCTGTCGTCCGGCTGCTTCCGCAGGCATCCGCCGGTACCGTTAGCAGGCGCTGCGGAGGACATTGGCGCGCACAACCGACAAGTACCGTTGCGGGTTGGTTCCGACAGTCTGAAAGTGACCCGACATCGATCAAGGCCCGTACCTAAGCGTCTGAACCAATTTCATTTAGTTCAGTATGACAACGGCTGAGCCTGTCACAGGCTGGCACACCGAAAAGCAACGAGCAAAGACAACCCCGACAGCACAAATATGTAGTTAATATCTTTGTACACGCCGATAGGCGTATGGGGGTTTAACGCTCTCGCGCCAGCGGCTAGTGGGGGGCACACCATACACGAACAAAATGCGCGACAGGAGCGCACCTGGCAGCTCAGGAGGGCACCGTAAGTGGCGTAGCCTGACCTTGCTACCAATAAGACTTTCATCATTGCCTTGCCAGACTGTTGCACCATGTTTGCTCAACAAGGGCTTTCGCCGCGACCGCAACTCGGCGACTCCTCTTACGGCTAGGCCTGTCAAGGCAACGTGATGCCTTTATCGGTCGCAGAATCAATATGAAGCTTCGCACATGAGCAGGCTGTCGTCAAGAACGGGGAACCACAGTCTCGGCGTGTCCACAACTGTGAGACTAGCAGGCGAGCTACCTTCAGTACATTGCTGGCGTCACAAGTCCAGAATACTAGACGTTCCGTACGTATGAGTCACTCATGTCACCTTTATGAGGAAAAAGTTGTTTCGGAGCGCTGCCGTACGCCGTTAGCGCCGAATGGAGAGACCAACTTCGTTCTGCCGAATGGGACATGACGAGCACCTGCTTGGCATAAAGGCTAAGCGAGTACTGCGCACACACGAGTGCTGCGCACAGGCCAGCGGATCATGGCTCACATTTGTAAGACAAGGCGTTGTCCACCTGCAGCGCCACGGGCCTGGGTTGGGCCGCACGCGGAGGATTTTGGGTATCGCCGGTCCGTCCACTACGCCTCCACCTGGTCACTTGGGGAGTCTAGGGCACAGGGCTGTTCCAGTTGCAGCCCGCAAGTCGCTGTCGGGCCTGTTGGTGCGCCAACCGTATTGTCGGTGGCCGGGGCCCGTCGTCGCCAATTGGGAAGTCACAAATGACTCATTCCCCCGTGGGCCGCGGTTTTCGGAGCCGGGTTAGCTCGTTTTTGTCTCCATGGCTCGCGCTGTCGGACCTGGTTGCGCCTTCGTTTGCCCAGGCCGCCGCCGCCGACGCAGCGCGCGACCCGCTGGCTCTACGCTTCCGAGGGTCTGGGGGCCACTGTAACAAGAACTCCGTCCACGGGTAACTCAAAATGTACCCACCGCCATCCTCCACCCCATTCCAAAGCAGCGCCATCCCAGATCCATCCAAGATCATGGTCCCTGCGCAAGGCCACCGTCCCCGCAGCACCCAGCAAGCCAGCATGCATCAGGAGCACCCTGGGGAGACCAGGCAGTCTCCAGCCTCCTGAAGACGACAAAGCCGCACGTTCCGATCGTCTGTTGAACGCATGAGCGCGCCCTAGTGTTCATCAGCACATCGTCGGACGCGCAAGGACGTATCATATGTGAACCAAGAGTATGTACGTTCCGGGGGAAGATACGGCCCTCCCATTCAGCCCGTCACAATTGTTGGATGATGAGCAGGAAATGTTACCTTGCCCGTTGCCCCTTGACCGGCACAAGGCCTTGTTTAGCCCGGCTTTTAGATCACCCCTGTCGTCTTCACGTAACCCACCAAGATCAACTCATCACCACCCCGCACGCACGACACCAACTTCACCAAAAAACAGCTCGACCACAGCACGACCAGCTCTTCCAGCGGCGTTCGGCCCCAAAGCGAACCAAGTCGACAGAGCCGGCAAAACCCTAAGACAGTCAGTCTGCCTGCCTGTCTTTACCGTGGCAGCCACACCCCGTGCACAGTACGGTACACTACGAAGGGCCGGGACTTCTGGCCATGACCTCCGCCTCACGACGTGACGGTGAGGACTCAATAGCATGGCACTCCTACAAGCACATTGCATCCGAAACCGAAACGGATCGCCGCAATTGATAGGCCAGTCAAAACCGCGAAGCCGTCCGTTTGCCAACCACTGGAAAGGTTAAGATGCTCGCAGCACGGGCGCAAAGGTGGGCGTGGCATAGATTATCACAGCAAACTGCAGCCCCCTCCCCCGTGATGTCCATGCAACCGCACGAGCGCGCCCGCAACGAGGCCTGAGAAGGCGCCTCCCGAACGTCATAATTCAAATGAAACGCAATGCATATACTGTCCCTTGTCACTGCGCACGCGTACAGATGTACAGTGATGGTCCGCTCTCGATGCCGCTCACACTAGCCCCCCCGGACCGATGCGCGGACTGAGGCTGCGGCAGCTGAGGCTGTAACGCTGAATCTCCATCCACCAGGCACCATGCACACCAGGTCAACCTCCCCAGCCCAGGCTGCCGCAGTAAACTTGATGCAAAGGGCTGCCATACCCTTGCCTGCGCCACACCAGGAGTGCGCCACCCCGTTACGATATCCGCAGAGTCCCCCACATAAGAACGCGCTCAGTTATTATTGTGTTTCAGGAATGCCACCTCTTCAAGTCCAGGCGCTATCGTGTACGCAGATCGCATCGGGCCCGACCATCGCGCGCAGACGGGTCACGTCCTGTCAGCTCGACTTGCCCTTGCTCGAGCTCGAGCAAGCGCAGGACACCGGCCATCACCGAGTCGGGGAAGGCACTCAGCCGCAGCCATAAGGTGACGCGCCGCTGAGCACCCCGCGCCAACAGCGCTTAGAAGTCGGCAAATACCATCTCGCATTCCTGCAGCTCCTCTGGCGTCTCCTTCGGCGTCTTGCCCGCGGTCTTCTTCTCGGTTTCAATCATCTCTTTGAGGCGCTTGATGCTGTCCGCCTCCTTGGGCTTGCGCGGGGCCCCCATCCTGTGGGGCAAGGCCGTGGCAACAGAGCGTAAAGAAGCCAGCCAGCCGAAAGGAGTGTGCGGGAAACAAGAAAATCAAACTCCCCGTAACCCGTAACGTGTCTGAGTCATAGCACGCAAGCGTTTACCGCCCATAAATCGGCATCTGCTGTGTGAGTGGACGACTGGGCAGACGCGGCCCCGATGTCGACCCAGCAGATTCAGATATGTCCACATGTGTGATGATGCTTGCGCACAACGCCCCTGGCGACAGCGGCGTTAAACCGACAGCCCACCTGCGCGCCTCCAGCTCCTCCCACGGCAGGTTCTCAAACCACTTGTGGCTCTTGATGTCCACAGCGCGCGCGTTGAGCATGCCCAGGCGCTTCGCCGGCTTGCGCTCCAACAAGCGCGCGATGAGGTCCTACGTGAGGAGCACGCGCCACCAGGGGATGGGAGTGCACGTGAACGTCGGTGCAGGGGTTTCATGATACCGGTACAACCCAACCAAAGTCTAAAACGATGAGAGTATTCGGGAACAGTACCTTTCCACCGCCCAACAGTGGAGGCGGCAGGGGTCACCATGCGCATTGCAAATGCACGTGTGCAGAGGCGTGGCAAAAGCGCATGCGGGGCTGTCAGGCACCAGAACTTTAGCGCCATAGCGTAGGAACGACTCCTGCAACATTCAAGCCGTGAGATTACCTTGGCCGCCTGCGAAAGGTAGGGCGGGTACTTGATCTGGTAGTTTTCGTCGACGATGCGGCGCATGACCACCATGGGGTCGTCCGTCTTGGGTGTGCTGAACGGCTGGCGGCCCGTCAGCAACACGTACATGAGCACGCCCAGGCCCCACCTGCACAGACCGAGCACAAGAGCCAACCCGGCGCGGCGCATGATCACTGAACACTGGACATAGTTTTGTGGCACAAACTGTTCCCAGACCCGGACAAGTCTAGTGCCTTGTCGTGTTGGATGTGCGCTGTCTACTGCGCATGCAAGCGGCGGTGCTCAGTATGGCTGAGCTTACTTCGCGAGGCGTCATGCATGGCCGCCAGACCGCCAAGGGCACAAACCGTTATCTCGAACCCTCGCTGGCCGCAAGTGCGAGCCGGTGTGCCTATTTAACAATTCGCTATCCCTTGGCCTCCATCCGGCGCTTGTGCGTTCGGAGCATGGGCTTGGAAAGGTACACGGCATCAATGCGCGCCTCGTGTCCCCGGCTGCCAGTCAACGCAGCGCCGAGGCATGCACGCACCAGTCCACACTGTAGTTGTAGCCGTGCGCCAACACGTTCTCCGGCGCCACGTAGCCCGGCGTGCCGCAGGTGTACGTCCTGTTGCCGTTCTCAAGCACCTGCCCGGGTTGGATGTCAAAGTGGGGGTTAGCCCGGAAAGTATGCAGAGCCCGGGGCGGCAAGGACACCATCCTCACTTTTGCCGTTATGGTCGGAGCAGTTGCAGAAGAATGATTGCCCTCACCCCCGAGCTCCACCCCTCACAACAGCCCTATTCCCACTCCTTCCTGTCAGCGCTCAGGTGGAATCGCCGTCGCCCCAAAGCCGCAGTCGCCGACGCCGTCACGGCGGACGGGCGGACCTTGTTCCCCACGGGTCTAACCTTGGCGAAGCCGAAGTCGCCGAGCTTGACGTATCCGCTGCCGTCGATGAAGACGTTTTCGGGCTTGAGGTCACGGTACACGATGTTGTTGTTGTGCAGGTACTCGAGCGCCAGCACAATGGAGCCGATGTAGAACTTGGCCAGGTCCTCGCTCATGCCCTGCAGCATCTTGACCTTGGGCGCCAGGCAGCCTATCCGCCAGGTGCCCTGCGGCACGCGGCGCTTGATGACCTTGGCCTCCGCCACCAGCACGTCCATCAGGTCACCGCCCGGCATCAGGTCGAACAGGAAGTACAGATGGTACTTGTCCTGAAGGGAGTAGGAAGGGCGGGCCAGGGGCGATGAGAACGAATGGAACCGCGAGGCCAGACGAGTGCGGAGGGCACGTGAATTGGACGAGCCCCCAAAAGCGGGGCAGGGTGGTAAGGCACCTATAACACCCCAAGCTGCAAGGGTATACAGTATGACCCGGTGCTTGCACGGAATTGCCGCGCGCACGTGCATTATGGCGTTCACCAGAGCGTGTTTCAAAACTGGATCCAAAAGGTCGACAGCCTCGGTGCGCTGAGTACGGTAAGCCACTCGAGCACGGGCGGCACTGGGGATGGCGGGCATGAAGACCGCGTTGCTAGTGCCGCTGCTGGTGCCGCTGATGCCATACGTCTGCTGCCGTGCAGGTGGGCTCACCTGGAACGACGCGTACTGGCGGATGCAGAAGGGGTGCGCCACGTTCTTCGTAATGGCCTGTTCGCAGAAGACGTGCTCCGGGCACTGCACCACCGCCGACTTCCGCATGCGTTTCAGCGCGTAGGACCGGCCCGTCGACTCCTCTGCGTTCACCCACGCGGGACACTCTTATGTGGGAACTGGCAGGCGACATACCGGTGCTCGCACACATCCGTTGGCTTGCAGTGCGTCGGCGCATGTGCCCAGCCTTCGGTTTCGGCGCCCTGGACCTTGCCACTCTCCGCTCGCTTCCCCGCCCGTTTTCATGACCCAATCGAGAACGCCCGGTCAGCCACGACAAATATGAAAACCACAACGCGCTGAACAGCGGAGACAGCTGGCGGGTCGGGGCGTGATGGGAAGGCTGCGCGATTGTGCTCATGCCCGTCCTGCCCTTCACCACCAACAGGGGACGCACCCGTCACAATCGAGACGCGGCTGAATGCGCCGCCTCCGAGCACCGTCCCCTCCGTGAGGACAAGCGTGTTGGCCTCCTTGCCGGACGCCCCCGGGTCCAGGCCCTCTGCGAGCAAGTCAGCAGCCAGAAGTGCGAAGGCGCGTCAGGAGGAACGGCAATCGCACTGAGTACGTCGGCTGCGACGGCGCAAGCATTGCCGGGTGGGGCTGGAAGCTACTGATCATACCGTGCAGGACAATCACTCCTAGCCCCGAGACCACGGGACCTTGAGCCCCCGCGACCCGCGGCGGGGTCACAAGCGTCAAGCTAAACCCAGAACCCTCTCCCAACCCAACGCTCCGCACCGCCGCAGCGTCTTGGCACTGCGCATTAACCCACCCAGTTTGGTGCCGCCTTTGCGCAGCTCCAGCACCTCGTCCAGGTGCCCGCGCGCCCGCACCACCTCCCACGTGTCGCCGTTGCGCCCCTTCTTTTTGCGCTTGATCAACACCTCTGCCGGTGGCCGGTGCACGTTTGACCCCCGGGGCTGCAGCTTGGCCATTTTCTGCGCCACCACCTGGTTGGACTTCTCACGTGCCATGAGCTGCTCCAGTGGGCCCAGGATCTCCTGGAACGTTTCGCGCTTCAGCGTAAGGCAGATGAGCTTCGTGTACGCCTCCACTGTCGCCATTCTGTACACAAGCCCAGGGAAGCACAAGGGGGGAGGGGACGCACGTGCGCTCTCGGCTCGGTCGCCCCAGACCTCTAGAATAACGCCACACACTTTGAGTAATCCACAGGGTTCATTGGTGGCGCAGGTTCGGCTTGCCCTCGAGACGCGTGCATTTAGCTTGATCAAGCCACAGATCAGAGCCCAGCGCGGCCAGCAGGCGCCACTGCAGGCCAAGGCTAACACCGGCCTTGGCAGGGGCAAGCGGAACATGACCCTGAGCCCTTCAACTTCCGGACATGGGATGAGTCCATGTGTGCCATGTCGCCCTGCTTAGCAACTGGTCCTGATACGGACATAATGCATTCGCACCCACCATTTCCCCATCCCCGGCGTCAACCGCTGGAGCGCCTTCGGTGCTATCGGTTACCAACCGCCAACAGTACTGGTCGCACTTGGCCATTTAACCTTGCCAGAGAAGAGACAGCTAGCAATTGCTGGAACAGCTGGAAACCTTGGCATTCTGCCCGTGCACAACGAATGATTTGGTCTTCACGGGAAACTGGTTTGCCCGGTCGTGTATGGCTTGTCCGATCAAGGAACCCAACGCGGGCCTTAACGCCAATCCGCATTCCGCAAGTTCCCCCTCACCTGGGTTCATCTTTTAACAAGGCGCGCTCGCCAAAGAAGTCCGCCTTAAACAGATGGTTTACTTTGCGCTGCCCGCCTGGCGTGTTTTGGTACACGATGGCCTCCCCGTCCTTGACAATATAGAAAAGGTCGCCCTTATCCCCCTCCACGATGACCTTTTGCCCCGCCTGGTATGCCACCTCCTCGAACGCGTCCACGAGGCGGATGCGCTCCTCGCGGGATAGGTTGGCCAGGATGGGCACGCTGTTCAGGAAGAGCTCCACCTGGGAAACCTGAGTTTCCTGAAGCTCCCTCACAAAGAACCTGTAAGGCAATGAAACGAAGCGTAACCAGGACGTAACAGGGCGCAAAGAGCCCACGCATGTCGGTCCCTCAACACGCACCTGAACACCTGACGGTCCAGCGCCCAGACAACAGCGTCCATGGTGGCCGCCACCGTCGCTGTGCGCGGGCTATCATACATAAGAGAGATTTCGCCGAAGCAGTCACCGCGCTCCTTGATGTTCACGCGGAAATTCGTCCCTTGCCGCTTTTGAAGCACCTGAGGCAGAGCAACCCCGTTAAGTCCAATAACTTTCGGCAGACAAGCCGCGACATTGCGCACCTCGAACTTGCCGCTCTTCACCACGTACAGCTCTGAGGCAGCAAGACCGGTGTCGCCCTCCTTGATGAGAATGTCACCGGCCGGGACGGTCCGCTCATACATTTCGGACACAATCTTTCGCTGAAGTTGTGGGTCAAGCCTCGTGAACAGCAGCAGCCGGCCCAGAGCATTCTGTGCAGGGAGTCAAGACTTTCAAAGCTGTCTGGACTCCTCAAGACCGCGGCGCAGAGCCAACTCCTGCCCGCGCACCTCGATGAACGAGTAGTCCTCCGGCTGAGCTTTGACCGCACTCGGCGGGAGCTTTGGCAGCGTAGCCTTGCCCTTTACGGCTCCTCCGGTGATAGCGACTGCGCGTCCGCCCACAGCCACATCGCCCTTCGCCTGCGCGTTTCCCATGGCCTTCCGATGTCTGCTCTCCTCAGGCGCTCCTCAATTTTAATGGGCTGCTCTCGCGCAGCCTGAGGAGCGCCAACGGAGCGACGGCCGGGTCCAGGCCCTGGAAATGACTTCTATTACGACAAGCAGGTGATTATAAAGGCTATGACGGCGGTGCGTGGCAAGAAAGGTTGGTTTCTTTCGAAGTACCGTTTCAATGAGGAAAGGAAACTGAAGTGTTCTTAGCTAGTGGCCTACTAGATAGAAGTAAATGTCACGTCGACACGCTTTCATTATATGTGAGAACTAAACTGGGCCTCTCAGAGGTGCATGCGAGCAAGTGGGTGGCATGCCGGTCCCTGTCGTGAAAATGAACGGCGCGTCCCTAGTGCAAAGCCAGTCTTGTTCGGCGCGCCCCTCCCTTGAGAAACAATATCATATAGCGCTATTCATTGCTGGGTTTTTGTGCGGACAACTGTCATACAGAAGCAGACACTGTTACCAGGATGGAGACAGCGCGTGACCGCTCCTGCCATTCCTGGGCATATACTTCCGGGTTCTGAACGTACTGCCACTTAATGCCATAGAAACCTGCTGGATCTCGGTGGCCATCGTCATCGGGGCACGTTTGTGAGTGCGACCTCAAACCTTGGGTTTCATCGCATTCAAAACCACAAAAATGTTACAACCATCAATTCCTTCCAACGGAAGCACCTTCCGTCTTGAGGCGCTCGTGGAGAGAGTGAGTCGGTTGCCGCAACTGCTGCTCGCGGCTCTGTGTAAACCTCTAATCAACGGGTTCCCCGCAGCGGGGAAGGATTGAGATTACGGCAAAAGCCAAGCACGCGGAGCCATCGGGCTGCCTGAGCAGCATGCAACTATGTGGGGCTTCGTCCACAGAAAGCAACTTTCGTACAGGCTGCGCACTCGACCCGTCCCGGGTCCACCGTAACAATCGCGACGCGAACTACCTTTACCTTTGCCGCCGCAAACCCTTGACGGAGCCAACATGTCCATAGCGCCACCGACATCAAGGGCCCGTTCCCCTCGGGGCTTGCTGAGATGGTTGTTATGGGACCGAACGGGAACTGTCGGCTCGTACGTGCGCTGTTCCCAGGGAATCCCTGCCTGTCACGCATGCGGTGGTGCTGCCGAGCTGTAACATCATAACCATTAGTAACCTGTTCAGCACGTAACTGGACACCGAGCTGCAGCACTCCACCTCGCAGACCTGGCAACCGGCGGCTTGGCCACGCAGGCCCTCGTCTGCCTGCCAGCTGGCAAGACCGCCACACGTGGCAAGCCGGTTCGCTATGCCGCTGTGCTCGTCCAGACGTCCACCACACTCGTTCACCGGCACCCGCCCTTATGTGCACCGGCACGAACCCATCCGCCGTCGTACCAAGACACGTGGACTGCGACCCAAAACCCCATGCCCATTACCTGTGCAAGAAAACGTGGCATGATGGGTGGTGGTCATGTGTCACCATGTGTGCTCATGGTGCGCCATCTCGGCTGCCACAGCGGTGTCACCCACCAGGCCCACGTGGCAGGAACATGCGCGGCTGGCAGCCAGTAGTGGTGGTGGTGGTGCCGCAATCGCATCGGGTGCAGAAGTAGCGTGCGCAGCGACACACGCAGGTGGGGCACCAGGCCGACACCCGACAGCGACACGACCGGGCGGTGGTGGTGGTGGTGGTGGTGGCGGTGGTGCAGCACGGGGGGCCACGGGCACACGCGGGAGCAACGGACCCCAAAGCAGCCCTGTCGGTCTGGAGCAGCCCCTCCACGAGTGTGGTGCGTGGGGTCACTGGGTCCGTAGTCAACGCCCCGAAGAGGATCCTCGGCCGCGGCCCCTTCCCCAGCCCTCCTTGGCCCCCCATTGCCGCGGCCGCGGCCCCCTCTCCTCCCGGGCGCCCGCCGCCCACTCGCTGCCCTCATGCGCCCTGCCGCCAGGCCCCCGAGCCACACCCTGGCCGGGACGCAACCCACTGTCACTCCAACCGGGCGCCGCAACCGCTGCCGCAGCCGCCCTCCCCGCCACGAGCCCGGTCTGCAGTCCCTGCCCGCTGAACCCGACGTCCCGCCCATCATCGCCACCATCACCACCATCATCATCATCGCCAACACGGCCGCCAGCAGCTCCCCCCACACGGTGTTGCTCCCTGCGGCTCACCGGCTGCTCACCGACCCGCGGGTCGTCCGGGCCGCTGCTGCTGCTGCTGCCTGGCGCCTGCCCGCGCCCTCTGCCCTGCTGCTCCTCCCACTCCAGCTGCTGGATGACGGAGAGGGCCTGCTGGTCGGGGCCGTCAAGCGCCGCGTGGCGCCACTTGAGCTGCGGCACGTCGGGCGCGCCGAGCGAGCGCGCAAGGCACTTGCGTATGGACTGGGTGTAGCGCTTCAGCGCAACGGAGCAGGCGTCTGCGAGGCTCAGCGGGTGCCGATGGCAGTCCCACAGCACGGTCGCGTGGAGGCGGTCGTGGGTGAGGCGTACGGCGTGGATGGAGATGCCGTACGACTCCACAAGCGCGCTGCGGAGGAACATGTCGCGGTGGATGGCCTGCACCAGCGCGCGCTCCACCCTGCGATGCGGCAGATGAAGACCGGGGGCTGAGTTCGGGCATCAACCCAACGATTATGCTAAGTAGTGGGCCAGCTCGGATGTTGCGTGCGTTGGCTGGGCTGGCCGATAGGTATGGTAGGATTGGAGGCCGCTGGCCTTTTTTTGCGACCTCGGCACAACCTGACGCCCTGACAGCTGCTTCCTTGGTATGCGAAATGAGTGGTTCCTGTGAGGATAGCCGCTGCCCCTGCGGCCTACATGGGTCGAAGCGGCTGCGGGCTGTCCGCAGCCCTACGGCCCATGTGGGTTTTGCTCCTGCGTGGGTGCCGTATCCTGACCCTCCCTCCGACGGATGCACCTGGCCGCAAATATTCTCTGTGCTCGACTTTGTGGGTGCAAGAGCTCCGATGTCTCCACGTCCACGTCCGCCAGGCTGCCAAGGAGTCCCCTGGGTTGCAAGCCGTCGGTGGGTGCGCGAGCGGCGAAGCCCCTATACGTGTGTGTATGCAGCGCGGGCCACAGTGGTAGCTCTTTTGGCCCCTGAATTAATGCTAAGGGGTAGGGAGAGGCTGCTGCCTCGACAAGCGACACGACTGCCCTGCACAGGCGTAATAGACGGGCCATCGAGCCCAGATCGTAAGTGGTTCATAGGCATAAAAGTACCATGAATTTTGTAGTGATTTGGACACGGTGAAACAGGGAGAGCAAGTTGCAATTGATGTACGGGATGCCACGCGGACTGACAAACGCTTTTGGAATTTTACGCAACTTGACCGCGCAACAGCAAATTGCATGCATAAAGCAAAGTATAAATCAAATATATGACAATTCGGTTCCCTCCAAAGACAGCCACAGCCCTTATATCATAGTTACACCGAACGGCGCGGTGTTCTGTCCCACCCAGTTACGCCGCACAGTTGAAGGAGCTATAGAGAATGGATCCACAAAATCCTTTTACCACGCCAGAAAACCATGAAGGCGATCATGAGGATTCGCAGGAGGTTATCGCGGAGCGGGCAATTGCGGATGCCGGGCAGTCGCAGGCTATGTACAACTACAACCAAAAGGTATGCGATGCATTGCTCTCAGGGGAACAATCTGGGCGATACATGTTTCCCAAGGTAACGGCTACGGCGCTGTCACAACCCCCGCAGTTGCTCGAGCAAAAGGAGCGCGAGCTGATGGAGTAGGTGTCGGTGCACGCGCCCGGGGCCATGGGCCACCTGGATTTTACCAGTGCAATGGCATAGGGAGGAATGGATGAACACCTCGGGTTGCAGCTGAAACCCATACACACACGTACATACACACCCGGAGCGTAACACAGCGTCTCTTCCAGGTGCCATCGCCGGGGCCGCAATGTTGCACTCTCCCTTGAATTGCTTTTGCCCCTGCTCGCAAATGGTCTTCTTCGGGAGGGCTTTGGGCTTGGGTCTATATGCGCACCCCCGGCCCCAGCTGGCCGTCTTCCAGTGGCCGCGATCTCAGCACCTGGCCCTCGACGATCAGACCCGACCCGACACACGCCACCAGCGCAGATGCCGCTCAATGATGGCAGCTGGCACAGCAGTAGTGTCCGATGTGGTTGGATAAATCCGATCATGGTGCACAGCAGTGATGGCAGCTGGCACAGCAGTAGTGTGTCCAGTGCAAGCGCCCGCGTGGACTGGTGCACATCAGCACAAGTTACACAGAACCCAAACCACCTCGCCGTCGCCGTTCCTTCGCTGCGGTATCTGCTATTCCTTGGAATCCAAACCACCGCATTTGGGGCAGCATCGTCGCTGTTGGTCTTGCTCTTGGTCCTGGTCAGGCATACCGTACACGCAGCGGCCCATCCACGAGTGAACGCGCACACGGATGGACGCAGGCATGCATGTGGCGATGTGGGTCTGTCTCATCTCCCCCCGACACACACACACACACACACACACACACACACACACACACATGAACACAAACACCCACTCCCCAATTCTTGCGGGCCGGGGTGATGAGACACTCTGCAACCCAATCCACCAATACAATCCGCGCGGTTCTCCTCTCATCAACGCCCCATCCCACCCGACCGGGTCTGGTTTCGCCGACGCCGCATCATCCGCTGCCTCAACGCTTTGCTGCGGTGTCGTGCCACATTGTTCCCACCCTCCCACCCCCACCCTCAGGAGCATCGCCATGAACTACGGGCGCATCCGGGAGGTGGAGCGCGAGCTGGGCAACCTGCAGCTGCAGCTCAAGCTCACGTCGGGGCCCAAGAAGCACGCGCTGGAGCTGCTGCGGAAGAAGATCGAGACGCAGAACGAAAAGGTGGCGTACGTGCGGGCCAAGCACACCGCGGCAAAGGCGGTGAGTGAGTGGGCGGCGGCGAGTGGGCGGCGGTGGTGGCGGCAGTTGCCGGGGCTGTGGGGCTGCGGCCGGTCCGCGTGATGCGTGTGGGTCAGTGTGATGCCAGGTGCCAGGTGGCAGTGCCACCTTCGCCGGCGGCGACAGCGGCTCCCCGCCCACCCAGTATTGCTGGATAGGTTTTGGGTCCGTTCGCTAACGCCGTCTCCGTCTCCGCTGCGGTATTTTCTTTTTACCCACCCACCCGCACAAGTGCCGCTGACGGAACACCCCCAACTCAGACACACACACGCGCGCATGCCCCACCCGGCCCCCCGAAGTGCCGCCTTGGGTTGACCCCTTCAGCACGCGTACCCGTACCCATGCCCGCACTGATCCGCCCTCGAGCCCCGTCTTCTTCCATAGCGCTCACGTTTGTCTCTCTCAGACCCCTCGTGTGTCGTCGCCGTGCTCCTCTGCCGCTGCGTTTGCTCCTTCAACACCCATCCCCACCAATCCTCACCCACCCATCCACCCATGGGCGTTCCCTCGCCCCGGGCCGTTTTAATTACCCACCCACCCATCCCCCTTATGTATTCAGACGTACGAGCGGTTGGATGCTGAGCTGAAGGCCGAGGAGGCGGTGAAGGACCAGCTGTGTGGCGAGCTCAACACGCTGGTGCAGCAGGCGGCCAAGGCGCAGATGGACAAGCTGGAGGAACTCAAGGTGAGGCGGGAGGGCGTGTGGGGGTGTGTGCTGGGGGGTTGGAGGAGAGCACGAGCGCGTAGCTCCCATCAGGAGCTTTGAAAACAGGGGGGAAACGTAAAGCACCAGAGTGGCGGGGGAGGGGCGGGGCGGGGTGGGGCGGCGTGGGACACAGAGGAGCAGCAGTCGGGATATGCAACTGTGTGCACTGTCTGACACGCTACGACGAGGAGGAAAGCCCTTCAGCCCTTAGGGTTTTAGGGTTTTATGGAAGATGCCACAGCAGCGAAGGGACGGAGACGGCGCTAGCGAACGGACCCGGAACCTGGACCCAACAATGCTTTTCTGGACGTGTCTGTGGAGGATATAAGGAAGAGGACAAGGAGGGCAAAGGCAGATGGAACAAAGGGACAAAGGGAAGAAAAGCAGACAGACCTCCCTCCCCTCCGACTGATAAACCTGTCCCTCCGGCCTCCGCCTCGCCCACCCTCAGACCACGCTTGAGGGCCTCTACAGCGGCGTCATGCCCAAACAGGCGGCGGCAGCGGCGGCGGCACAGCAGCAGAGCCGGCAACAGCAACAACAACAACAACAACAGCAGCAGCAGCAGGTGGTAAAGCCATCGCAGGAGGTTCAGTGTCGGTACATGTCGGGAGGGCGTTGTGCGGAGGGAGTCGGGGGCGGTCGAACGACTGGCCAGGTCAGGTCAGGTCGAGCCGGGTCAGGTCGGGCCGCGCGGGGACAGAACGGGGAACTGCGGGGAGGGGGACGGGAGGGAAGCGCAAGTGAGCGTGCGTGCGTGCGGGCATGGAGTTGTGTCCAGGGAGGGCTATTGCACCATGGCATAATGTCCCGGCGAGGTTCTTTAGGGGCCGGTTCGCTTGCATCGGCTTCGTCGGCTTCCCGCTTCATGGGTGCCATCACCTTGTGGCTGTGAGGAGGAGAGGACTCCTCACCTGCCATTGGGCGGGGGCTGCTGCCCTGATGCGTGTGCACGGGTGGGTGCCCAAGTGTGTGTGTTCCAAATGCGATGTGATGTGGGGTGATGTGATGTGAGGTGGGGTGATGTGATGTGAGGTGAGGTGAGGGCAGACAGCACCCGGATCACCGCTGGCGTTCGCTTTGCGTTGCGGCCGGATGGTTGGCCCGGCTAAAACCCAAACCGGACCCAACTGTTCCGTGACATGGCGCAGGCTGAAGCGGGCTCCTCGGGCTCCTCGGCAGCCGGTCAAGCGGCCACGGCGTCGATGTCGGCTGACGCGGCGGCGGCGGCGGCAGCGGAGCAGCAGGAGCAGCTGCGGCGGCGGCAGGAGCAGGAACGCCTGGAGCAGGAGCGGCAGGAGCAGGAGCGGCGGGCGGCGGAGGAGCGGCGGAGACGGGAGGCGGAGGCGGCGGCCGCCCGGTCCAGACACGTGTCCCTGGCGAGCGCGAACGGGTCCGGGAGTCCAGGGGGGGCGGCGGCGGGAGCCAGGGGCAGTGCGGGCTCCGCTGCAGTTGCGGCGGCTCCGGCGGCGGCGGCGGCGGCGGCGAATGCAGCGGGGCCAGCGGGGCGGCAGGCGGCGGCGGCGGCTCGGCCGAAGGCTCCCAACGGCGGGGCGGCGGCGGCGGCGCCGGCGGCAGCGTCAGCGGGGTCGGGGCAAAAGCAGCGCTTTGTGGGCTTTGACACCTGAGGAGAGGAGAGGATAGGGCGGAAGTTCGTGTTCGGGGGGTTCATCCGTCGGACGGCCGGGCCATCCGCAAATGGAGGGCTCAATCGGGGCGAGGGGCGTGATCGGGGCGGGCACTTAGGGGTGGTGGGCGTCAGGGGGGAGGGAGCGAGCGGCGGCGGCGGCGGTGGACATGGCGGCGGTGGCGGTGGCGGCTGATGGAAGATTCCCCACCACCACCATCATCATTATCATCATCATCATCATCATCGCGCAGGATGGCCGAGGGGTGGGCGGGCGGGCGGGCGCTTATATGACGTCATGAGCAGCTGCGGGCCGGTTGAAGGCTCTTACCAAATACCAATACACCAAACGAAGCGGAACTGCGCATCCTGCTCTTATGGAGCTGCGTTGTCGGCGCAACAGCATACGGTACCTTCGGTATATCACAGCCCAGGCCCCAGGGTACATTAAGTACTTCACACGGCAGTACTGGCAGCAGTACTGGCAGTCAACAGCGCGGGACAAGTTGACTCGCGGAGACGTTGGCGGCCCACATGATGACCTACATACAGCCGCAGGCGGTTTGCGTCTGTGTCAAGTCCGTCCAAGCACTACTTCCGTGAGTTCGTGATCAACACCAGCCCACGACACACACATACACACGAAGAAGGCTGATAGTAGTGCTCTCACATACATACGTGCACTCTTGCCACCTCCCGCAACTATTGTTGCTGCCTGGGTATCACTCCTTCCGTCGTCCCAGTGAACCACCTCTGGTTCATCGGAACAGAGCGGAGCAAGGACACGCCCAAGATTCAGTTCCTTTTACGGCAGCACGGGGGCCCCCTATACTAACGAAGCACCAGCCTCCAACGGATGTACGACCACTGCTGAAGCAGCACCCTTACAGCAGCCGTCCAAGGACCAGGCCTCCAAGGACAATGAACACCTAGTATAAACCCACCAACCGTCAACGACATTGAAAAAGCGATTACAGCCGATGTAACGACTAACTGATCAGCAACTACCAACGGACCGGTACCCATTACGGTACCCATTGCGCGTCTGTCCTGTTATGATTAAACGTCGTGAACACTTATGACATCATCAACCCACCCTCCCTGGAGCGATATTCGCTTATCGAGCGCTCGCGTGGTGTAGTGGTGAGCACTGTGGACTTTGAATCCACCAACCTGAGTTCGAATCTCAGCGCGAGCTGCACGCGCTCCCTTGAAAAGGGGAAGTGGTATTGCTGAGGGCAGGTACTGGGGGGTGGTAATGAGCCAGGAGACGGAGTGAATGCTACGGCGGTACCGTATATGCCCACACCTATGTACGTGCCCATGCTGCTGTTCATCAGCACTGGCAACGCCCCCGGGGCCCCTGCCATTGCTGCTATATTAAACCGAAAGAGATGGTCATAGGGGCGGGCAGCATGGGTGGAGCGCGAAATATCTTCCTCGGGAGCGGTCGACGCTAAGGGTTCAGCGAGGAGTGACGTGATGACGCTCTCTGACGCTCCTCGTTTCCTCAGGGACCGCAGGCAAGGCAAGGCGCTACACACCGCGGCGCATTTGCAGCTGAGACCCTAAAACCCTTGTCATCTATCAGCTCCCAGGCCACAGTCGGCGGCTAGGATCGCGACACAAAATCGCGGCACATCGCGGCCGACAAATCGCGGCACATCGAAGCGCTGGGCGGGTTGGGTGCGCATCTTCCGACGTCATATGCAAGCGTAAACAACACATTTTGCGAGAGAGACATGTGTCTTGAGGAGATGAACATCTGACACGTTGCGCGGAAAATTTTAAAACAATTAAATGTCAATCTTGTCAACCGCCGCCCGCCAACCAAAGCGGCCTTCGAAGCGTCCTGATTAGAGCGACAACATTCGCGCCCATTCTAGTAAACCCGAACACTGCGCTTTATCTGCGCTCCATGGTCGTTGCCATAATGGACTTTTTGCAAAAGGAAGTTGAAACGGGTCCGACTGCAAGCGCGAATGTTCGTACCCTGCGGTGAATCGTAGATAGATGATTTTTGTTATAGCTGCGCAAACATGGCCGGTGCTAGTAATTAACCGCCGCGGAATAATGGTTACCCATTCGTGCCGGGCGGCCCTTTGACCTTGGCACTTCACACCGTCTCTCCATATCGCAACCGGGAAACCCCCAATTCATGATCACTTTGCTGCTCCTCGTGTACCAAGCAAGATGATGATGCAGGACATATCATTTGTGTCCGACCCACATATCCAACGACTTGATTGTTGTTAGTTCCAGCGTGGGATTCAAACACCCGCGCTCCTCGGCACCGCCCGCCAGCGTTGCACACGCCCCACCAGGTCCCACCATCAGTGCCTCCCACCCCACCAGACAGCCCCAACCTCTTCAGCTGCCGCCTCGAGAAACACTGCACACCTCGAGAAGTTCTGCTGCTTATTGTTACCGTTATAAAACTTATGTTTATACTACCGATACGCCGGTCCGGTGCTTTGGCGGGCACATGGCCATTTGCTGGGCAGGCAGGCAGGCGGAATGTGGTGTCCCCGGGGTCGAGAACCCGAGAGCCGAGACGCACTATGCTCCGTCTTTTACCTCGTTTTTTAACTGCCGCCAGGTCCACTCCGGCGATGACCAGCAACTGCCGCGCGTTGCGCGCCGCGGGGAGGTACGACAGGACGGTCGGCGCCCATGCCGCCGTGCCGCTCCCTTCCCCGCCCAGCCGTGACAACCGACACCAACTGCAGTGGGCCCCGAGCTGCCGCGGCTGCTGCTGTTGCCGCTGGTGGTGGTGGTGGTGGTGGTGGTGGTGGTGGTGGCCCTCTAGTGCTCGCCTTCACGTGACGGGACGTGACGTGACGGGCCAGGGGCAGCCGGGTGCAGTGGGGGACCCGTACCGACCTGACCTCACCTGTAGGCTGTAGCCACCACGGTCCAGTACGATATGCCGCCAAACGGCTGCCACCCGCGCTGCATCCGGAACAGTGCCTCGAAACAGCAAGGGGCCCCTTTCGGCCAAAGCTCAGCTGTCCACACACCGTTTTCGCTCCGTTCGCTCCCTCGGGCCACTTTCCGCCTCCCTCCGCAGCTCCAGTCCTCGGCGGATTCTCGCCTCGGCCCTCGTCTCCGCTCGCCCTCCCACACCCCTTCCCCCGCTCCCTTGCGCGCCGCCGCGCTGCGCCTCGCCGCGTGACAGCACGGTGCCTGGACATGAGAGCTGTCCGCGGCACACACGGGACAGGACAGGGCTCCCTCCCCCCAAAGACTCCGAAACCAAGGTTTGCGGTTTGAGGTAAGCCTGGCGCTTCCGCCTCTCGCTTCACGAGGCCGGGTCAGCTGGCAATTGGCAAGCAGGTGGCCACACTGCGCCACACAGCCACAGCCACAGCAGCCGAGGGGAAAGACGTACCGTCGTCCGGACATCCTGGACCAGTCCGAGCCTAACGAGACAAGAATAAGGCGCCAGGCAGATCACACGGGCGATGTGATGCAAGGGTGGGTAGATGGCAGTCAGTCGCCCAGTCACGGAGTCGGCCGCCGGCGGACGCGCCGGCCACCGCACAGGCTGCTGGCTGCGGGGAGCCGGCACTCGGCACTCGGCACGCAGCCAGGACAGAACAGCCCCGCATTGCAGCGGGGGAGGGAGTCAGCGGCGGAGATCCGCAAGCATTGTCATGGCAGAACGAAGCACCAGCCGGATCCCCTTGCCCACCGGCTGCCCAGTCTAGCCCTTGGCGCAGAGCCAGGGGAGTCTGCGTCCCGTGAGGGTGACCGACCGGTTGACCCGGGTGTGGTGGCTGACGACCCACTCCCCCACCCCACCCACCCACCCCACCCACCCACCGATAGTCGGCCACAATGGCGCCCTCATCAATGGCCTCCCGCAATGGCTCCCCCTGCACCGCTACCCAAGCCACTGTCCACTGTCCACATCCGTACTGTAAACATAACTGTGTGTGCCCTTACCGGCGCCCCATGCGCCCTGCCCCCTGCCCCGCTGCATCCGGCTGCGACTTCAATTCTGTGTCCGAACTGGCCTGGCCTTGCTGACCTGGCCTTGCATGACCTCGCCTGGCCTTGGCTGACCTGGCATGACCGCGTGTCGGGTCGCGTTGGGTCGCGTTGGGTCGTGTTGGGTCCAGGCTGTGCGCTCCACGCCGCTCGCTCGCGGGCTCGCCTGCGCGAGCTCCCACACCCCATCCCCTCATTTGCTGCCTCCAGCTGTCTCCAACTCAGCAAACCGCAGCTCTCGCTTGGTTACACTCGGCTCGGCGCGCCTCATTCCATCTCAGCCCGCTCCCTCTCGCTCCCTCCCTCTCTCCCTCCCTCCCTCTTTTCCTCTCTCGCTCTTCCTCACTCGAGCTCAAAGTTGAGTCCCCGCACGTACATGACCATGTCCTCGCTGAAGCCCGGCCCTCCGTTGATAGGCCGGATGTCCCGCATGGGCTGCAGCACCTGCGGGTGTGGAATGTTGGGGGGCGGGGAGGGGCGCGGGAGGCGACGAGGCCGGGTTGGGAGCCCCGACGTTTGGGGGGTCGGGGAGCTCTTAAGATTGCGACGGCTACACCCTAAGCTGCGGAAGCTCAACGGGCAGTCCCCTGCCCTTTTTCAGGTCTTCGGCACAGGGCCGTTGCGTGCGCATATGTGTGTGTGTGTGTCCGGAGGACCCATGGGGTTACGGTGTGACACAGTCCTCCAGGGGCCTCCTGGGGTTGCGCCCACCAAACCTCCCAACCCAACCCAACCCAACCCGCGCCCACCCTCCCCCGACCGTTCACGGGCTCCGGCCTATACGTGGATAACCCCCGGCCCCTTCAGCCACGGCCTCAACCGCCCACCCATCCGCTCACTGCATCCCTCAGTTTCACTGCCCAAGACCCTCCGCTGCTCCCTCCGCTGCGTCAACCTGCCTGTTTCCATTCCCCCCGGTCTCAGCCTAGACATTGGGACTAGACGTCCCCTCTCCTTCGCTCCGAGCCCCTCCCCCACCCCGCCAGGCCCCCAGAGCCCCAGGCCCTCACCTCGTAGAAATCGCAGCCCAGCCCCGCCACCAGCCGGTCCAACAGCTCGCGGGGTAGGCTGGCGAGCTGCATGCGGGGTGAGCCGTACACCTCTTGTACGGCAGTGTACGAGGTTGACTGGCGCTCGGGCACGGGGCCCAGCACCGTCACAAGGTCGGCCAGGACCTGTGGGGGGTTGAGGTGTTGCCGTGTTGCGGTTGCGATTGCGGTTGCGGTTATTAGTTGGTCCGGGAGGGCAGATGCAAGGAGGTGTTGAGGTGTTGCAGTGTTCGGGGGGAATCAAGGGCGGTCTGGGCGGGCGGCTGCACCCCAGCTCCAGCCCCAGCCCCAGCCCCAGTCGGTCTCACCTCGGTCTACCCATCTGCCTTGCTTGCCTTCTGTAACACCTCCCCCCAAAGACTTAACCCCCCACAAATCCTCCCACATCCTCCCCCAGCCGCCCCAGCCCCTCACCTCCCGGGTCACGCTCAGGCGCAGCATGGCCTCCATGAGCCCCCTCCGCAGTCCGTACTGCGGGTCGCTGTCGGGGGCGGCTGGCAGCGGGGGGGCGGTCAGCAGCTGGCTGGCGGCAAGGGGGTGGCTGGAGCCGCCGCCCACCAGCTCGCGCCACCGCCCGCTGCGCCACAGGTGCTCCAGGCCTGCGGGGTATAGAAAAGCGAGTGGAGCGGGCGGGGAGCTGGAGAGGGGCAGAGGTAAGGTAATAATCTTGGGGGCGGCAGCGGAGGAGTCCCAGCGGGGAAAGCCAGACAGGAAGTGAGAGCGGGTGGACGAGGTACCTATATCCTGCTGGAAAGGGCCCCCACCTGCCCCCCACTTTGCCCCCCGATCTATAAATCCCGCTCAATCAGCGCCTCCACCCGCAAACTAGCTCCTCGCTCGCCATATCGGACTACCGCGTTTTACCTTGCAGCCAAACTAGCCGAACCAACCCCCCGCTCTCAACTCCCGCACCCTACGCTTCCGGTACATTATCAGCCCCTCCTTTTCGGTTGTTCGGCACACAGCCGCCTGCCTCGTCCCTGATCCCCTCACCCGGCAGGTGCGCGCTGCCCACCACCAGTGCCAGGTCCCGTGGGTATCCTGCCTGCCCCTGCCCCTGCTCCTGCTGCCCCTGTCCCTCCAGCTGCAGGTGCTGCTGGGGCAGGCAGTTGTGGCACAGCTGGTGCACCACCTTGAGCATCACCGCCTCGCGCTCCTGGGAGGGGTTGGGTTGGGTTGGGGTTGGGTTGGGTTGGATTGAAAGGGGGCGGTTTGATGAGGAAGATTTGAATGGGAGAGAAGGGATTCGGGGTGTTACGAGGGAGCAAGGTTTGGGAGCGGCGTTCACTGGGGGGGGGCATCGATCGGGCTGACACCCAGGAGGAAGGGGATCAAGGGGGGCGGTGCGGCGTTGTGTTGTGTTGTGTTGCAGACGGGGGCCGGGGGGGCCCGCGGCGATGGTATCGCGCGTCGCCGGCGTGAGGGGGTGGGAGCCAAAGCGAGCAGGGAGCACGCACGCACATGCCGGATTCAGCATGCCGTACCTGCATCATGATCTGCTCGGTCACGGGCAGGTTGTCCGGGTCGTACGGCAACGGCGGGAGGCCCATGAAGGCGCGGTAGTTTTGTACGGCGGCGTAGCTGAATCCCTGGTCCAGCTGGGGAATGGTGGTCAGGCCGAACAGTCGCCTGCAAGGGAACACAGAAAGTGGAGGTCGGCGGGGGGGAGCCAAAGTCCCAGTCCTCCGCTTGCTTGCGCTTCTTCTCCCGTCCCGTCCCGTCCCGTCCCGTATGGTCGCGGTGCGGAATGGCGCCTCTCGCGCCGCATCCCACCCGCAAGCATCCCAACCTGCCGCTTGCGTCCCTTCCAACCTCGCCCGCCCCACCCCACCCCAATGCGCCCTTTCGAGCCCCATCCCCTCCTTACCTCCCAATACTTGTCTGACTTCCCCCTGACCTCCTCCCCCGAGGTGCGCCCTCCCGCGGCACCTCAGGCTCTCGCCCCACAACCCCAGCCTTTCCAGCCTCTCCAGCCGGGCCGGACCTGGACCATCACCCGCCTCCGCGCCTTTCCATTCCTTCCCTTGCCCCGCCCGCCCGCCCCCTGCCCGTACAGGTCCCGGTCCCCACCTGTAGGTGATGTCCTTGGGCCGGTCTCCGAACACGAGCGGTGCCCCCGTGGTGAAGGCACCGATGTACGCCAACTGCTCTCCGTTGTAGCTGGAGCGGACCTGAGTGGGGGGCAGTGCGGGGGGAGTAGGAGGGGGAGGGGGAGGGGGAGGAGAACAGGGCAGTGGAAAGCCGCACGACGTCGGGGGCCACCGCGTGGGTCCAGGCAGACAAGAGCCGGCTGCTGCGGAAGCCTTGTCCGTACCGTCGTCGTACCGTCGTCGTACAGTACCGTACCTGGTTCCAGAGCGGCGAGGCGGTGAAGTCGCCGTCCTTGAACTCCTGAAGCGTCACACCGATCTGGGACAGCAAAGGAAAGGACAGGACAGGAGAGGAGAGAGTCGCATGTATGAGGGCGGGCAAGAGTGGGGATGTGGGTCGAGGGCGGATCGTGGGGGGCCGGGGCGGGGGGCGAGTGCGCGCCCGGTGCTGAACACCCGCGGTGTACCCACTCCCCAAAGCCGTTCCAGAGCCTCGCTGCCAACCACGCCTGCTCCCCCAAACCCGCCCGCCCCCTCTCTCGCCCTGAAACACAAATCGCCGTCGTGCCGACCCACATCCCCGACCCACATCCTCTCCTTTCAGCCTTTGCCAGCTCGACCCACATCCTCCCCACGCGCCCCACCCCACCCCACCCCACCTTGCCCTCGCCCCACCCCACCCCACCCCACCCCACCCCACCCCACCCCACCTTGCCCCACCCCACCTTGCCCTCGCCCCACCCCACCTTGCCCTCGCCCCTACCTGTCCTGTCGCTTGTCCTGTCTTCTCCTGCCCACTCTGTCCCGCTCCCGTTCTTTGCCTTCTGCCCCCCTCCCCCACCCTGCCCGCATTCCTGCCACCTACCACCTGCCCCTGCTCCGCACGTCCGGCCCCTTTTCGCCCGGCATCATCCCTGCCATATTGCCATCGCGGGGTTCCCCTCATGCATGTGGGTACCTCGCGCAGCCGGTGCGGTGGGGAGCCAACCCGTTGGCCCGCCCCCGGTCTGCATCCCCTTCCTCCTCCCCCACCCCTTTGCACCTCCCCGTCTGGTTTCCCTTCTCCCGACCCGCCCTACTCCCTTGCACTTCTCCTATCATCGGCCCATTCCACCTTCGCCAGCCAGCATCGCATCGCCTCTGCCCCTTCCGTCCTTCCGTCGTTCTTCCCCTCCCTTCGACCTCGCCCATGCCCTCATGCCCCCTCTCCCCTGCCCTGCATTCCGTCCCTCCTGCATCCGGTCGCTGTCCCTTTGCCGTTCTTCTTGCCGTTCTCTTTCCCTTTGCCCTTTCTTGTCTGCCTTTTCGCCGCCCTGCCGTCGTACATTTTGCCTCCGTATCCCTTTCTTCTCTGCCCCGCTCTCCCACTACGCCCTCTTTTGCGCCGCGTCGCCGCCCCAGCTCGTTCGTGGGTTTTCGTGTGTCTTGCCTTGCTTGCCTGCCTGCTCGCTCCTTGCTTCGCTGACATTGCCGTTGCCCATTGCCGTTACTCACGCCCTTTCCTTCGCCTCTTTCCGATTCCTTTCCTCCACTGAGCGCAGGTGAGTAATCCATCGTTCTTTTTGTGATGTCCGGGCTGTTTGTCTGTGTTGGTATCGTGCTGTCGTGTGCTGGTCTGTCTGGGGTTGGTCGGCGGCGACGCGGCCGTGCGCTCGTTTTACTTCTGCTGGAGATATCAGGTAATCCTCAGGTAATATTCCAGGTAACTGCATTGCGTTCCCTCGTCCCGGGCCGTTCTAATTACCCCACGCGCCGTGACCGCCCAACCAAACCCGTCCGACCCACATGCCGCCCGCTGCCACACCCACCGCCACATACATACCCACATACACGCCGCAGCGGCCACCGCGGCTTCTTCTCCCCTTCCCACCACCACCACCACCACCACCACCAAATCGCCAGATATCCCTCCCCAACACACACACCGATAAACACAGGCACACACACACATTTCCCTACCCCCCTTCCAACCCCCCCGCCCGGTCCCCAGCTCCCCACCTGACAGAACATCCTCAAGAAGAACGCCGCCGTGGGGTCCACCACCGTGGGGTCCCCGCAGCGGATGACGTTGCCCGCCAGGGAGCCGTGCTCGGGGCCCATGGCCGTCTCAACCACCACCGCCTGGGGCCGCTGGCGGATGATCCACTCACCTGGGGGGGGGGCGGGGGGGGGCACACACACACACAGAGCGGGTTTTGGGGCGCGGGGGTACGGGCTGGAGGACGTGCGTGGGAAAGTTTTTAAGAAGGATCAAGAGGGCTCAAGAGGGATACGACTTCGGGAAAGGGAGGAGCCAGGAGGGTAAAAAGAAAATACCGCAGCGGAGCCAGAAGGGATGGAGGGAGCGTTTGGTAGGTGGGAAGTCCAGTGGGGCGTGCAGTGAGCAGTTGTTCGTGCTCGTGCGGGAGGACCAGCGCCGGCACCCGTGCAGCACATGCGGAGGGGGGAGGGGGTTGTCCACGTATAGGCCGGAGCCGGGAGGAGGGACTATCCACGTATAGGCCGGAGCCCGTAAACGGTATCAAATCAGAAAAATCCTTCCTGTCTGCAAAAGAAAAACGAGGTAAACTTGCAGGCAGCAAGGGGGGGAGGGGTAGGGGGAGGCGATGTGGGTCTCACCGATGTGGGGCTGGGGAGCCAGGTGCTCCACTCCAAACACGTGGATGGAGGTGCCGGTCTCCTCGCACTGGAGGACGAAGTCGGGGCCGCTGCTGGGCTGGGCGGGCGGGCTGGTCAACGGCTCCGCGGCCGGCGCGGAGTGGCAGCGGACTGCACCGCTGGAGGGCCGGACCGGGTGCTGCGATGGAACCGGAGCGCTCCGAGGGACGGCTGCAGAGGGTGCTGCGATGTTTGGAGGAATTGGGGTACGTGTCTGAGAAGAAGCGGGGGCGAACTCGCGTTTGGCAGTAAGTCGCATACCAGATGATGTTGCGCGTCTGATTGCGCCAGGTAAGCCACAGCGCGGCGCGAACGGCGGCTGAGCATGGCTGTCCAGCCGCATGCGCCCACGACGCTCCAAAGCTGTTTGCTGGGAGCAATTGAACATCCTTCAAAATTGACGAGACGGTAAACTAGGTAAGCCTTGATTAACTGGGAGCAAACGGTTGGATAGCACTCAATCGACAGCTTGAAGGTTGAGATAAAACCCCTTTTCCGTATATTAAGCCGAACGCATAGAAACTAAACGTGATAATTAGGTTGGCGCTTTATTCCTTCTGCGTGAGCTCAACAGCGGTCCTCAGAGGGCGGTGGGTGCGGACGAAAAGGTTGTTTCGCTGCACTGCCCTGCCGCGAGATTTCGCGGCTCCCTTTAGTATAAAGATAATCTCACGAGTGGCCCACCTGACGCGTAATGTGAACATGCGAGCAGTAAATTCCCGAGGGTCGTCGCTTGTTGATTGTTGTACAGCTGCTCGTACTTTGGGGCGGGCACACCCACTTCAAAAACGCCACCGCCCCACACCCCCAGGCCGCGGCACCCTTAGTTACCTCTATGATACAGGGCGCGCCCGGCCGACCGCTACCAGGAGGAACCGCGATCCTCCTGGTACGCCTTACAACGCCTCCAGCGATGTAAGGATACCTCATCCTGATCCCATGAGTAGGTGTCACATCGGCCGAGCCGCATACCCAAACGCGGCCCAATTCCTCGTGGCGTACTGCTGCCAGCCCTAGACAAAGTCACAGGCCACAATTACCATACTTGCCACCCAGCCCCACCACGCTGGTGATCTCACCCCCTCCAAACAAACAAACCCCGAATCCACACACGACAGGACCTCCCGTATGAGACACTCATTCCAATGTTGCCAAAATTGATATCCTCTCCTCTCCACACCAACAAAAAGTCAAAAAATCACACACCCACGTGTGTGCCGCACCGCCAAACTCACACCGCGTTGCACCGGCTCGCCTTGTCCTACTGCTCTCGAGGTGCGCCTCGCTGCGCCTTAGGGTCCGTCAACGGCCGCGGCCATCATGAAGCCATCCCAGCAGCTGCCACCAACGCAGTCGCTCTTCCCACCCTGCAAGCTAGCAGTGCCCTACACAGGGCGACCGCCATCCTGATCCTTGCAGCGGATCCTGCCGTTGACGGCTTCACTTTCCCTCTGCGCACGCAGCAAGCGTGCCTCCAGCATCCCCAGCTGCCCCTGCTGCTGCTCGCGTCACCGCTGCGCTCCGCCACCTGTCGCCCCTCCGTCGGCTTCATGCTTTGACGCAGAGCCGCCAGCCAATGCCAGCCCGCCTGCCTTCCGCCCTCCGGCCCCCGCGCATCTTCCCTTCCTCCACCTTCCGCCGTGCTCCCCTCCAGCCCCCCTCGCCCTCCTCCTCCTCCTCCTCTTCGCCTTCTCCCTTCCTTCCCCCGCCTACTGCTTCTGCTTCTGCCTCCTCCGCGCTGAACCGCGCAGCAGCCGCTCCCACCTCCTCATGTCGCCAGAAGGACGCAAGAGGAGGAGGAGGAGGCGGCGCGCACCCGCAGGCGCGAGCGAGCGGCGCTGCCGGGCGGCTCACTCACTCACTACACCCGCTGAGCTGACCTGAGCCGCCACCCACTCATTCACTCCTGCTGGCGCGCCTTGAGTCCTGGCATGAGCGGCGGCAGCACGTCCTTCTTGTCCTTGCCGGTGCGTCCCGCGCCGCTGCCGTCGCACACCAGCGCCACGTCCATCCCCGCCTCCGACTTGGCGAGCACCGCCCTGATGCCGGGTCCGAAGAAGGACTGCAGCTTGGGCTGGAAGGCCTCCCACTTGTCCGTCTCAAGGCTGCTGGAGAACTCGAGAACCAGCGTGTAGGCGCCGTCAGTCACCTCCTCACGGATGCCTGGTGGGGGGGGGGCGGAGGGTGCGGGGGCCGGGGGTTGCCGGGGCCGCGGGGTTGTGTGCGTGGCGTCTTGATGCTGCGGGCTGTGGCGTGTGCGGGTTGCGGGGATGATGTGGTGTGTTGAGGGGTGCGGAGGTATAATGGGGGGCGCGGGGTTGGTGTGTTGAGGCATCTGGAGGTTGTGGCATGAGGTTCGAGGTTGCGGGCTGTGGCGTGGGTGCGGTGAGTTGGGGGCGTGTGATGTGGTGTGGTGTGGTGTGATGTAAACCTGTGGCGTGATGTGGTGACGGGATGCAGCGCGTAGTGAGGTAATGAGGCAGCGTGAGACCAGGGCGAGACCAGGGCAAAGGGTGACCAGTGGCGAGCTGGAGGTGGAGGTGGCCGGTGATCCTCTTTCCTTTCGTTGGCCCGACGGTGGCGGCCCGACAGTGGCGAGCAGGTGAGGAGCAGGGACACGGCCGTTCCCCGGCACCTGGCCCCACATCCCCCTCTCAACCCCCGCGCCTCCTCCTCCTCCTCCATGAGCCCTGCACGGCCGTTTTAATTACACCCCATCCCGACCCCATTCCCGACCCCGGCCCTAGCACCCTTGCAAGTCTGCCCCCACCCACCCTTGAGCACCGGCAGCAGCTTGCGCGCGATGCCTCCCGGGCGGTTGGGTTTGAAGATGCGGTCCAGCGCCTCCTCCAAGTGCTGCTCGTCACCGTAGCGGAAGCGCGTCACGTCCTCGCGGATCTGCTTCTGGATGTCCGTCATCTGACTGGACCGCAGCTCAAAGGCCGCCTTGGTGGTCCGGCAGGGCACCGGCTCCAGCTGCAGGGAGGGGCAGATGAAAGGGCAGATGAACGGGCAAAGAGAGGAAGACGAGGCAGAGAGGGGCGAAGGGTGGCGGAGGCGGATGCGGTTGCAGGCGGGCGGGAGTGAAGGGTAGAGTTAGCGGTCCGACCCGGCGGGCGGAAGTGAGGGCTAGAAGGAGGCGGCACGAGGGAGAGGAGGTATGCGTAGGGGTTTTGGGGCCGCTATGATTCCCGCCAGAGCTGGCGTTGATGCAAGCCGCAGATGGAAGTCGGCGGTTGTTGCGGGCTGCGGGGCCTCGTGGGTGTTGTGGGAGTTGTGTCGGTCCAACCAGGCAAGCTGGCACGACGGGCATGCCGTCGGAGCGGAGGGTCTTCCCCCCATGCCCCCGTCTACGACGCAAGAAAACGGTAACGCTGAGGTTGCCCGTTATCCGACCTCCCATCCAGTTTGCGGTCCGTGAAAGGGAGGGGAAGCCGACGACGCCCCGCGCCATACGGTACCTTGGCGTAGTTGAGGGCGAAGCCCAGCAGGCTGATCGGGAAGCCGTAAATCAGGAACAGGGACGACAGATCAGCACCCGGCAGCAGGGTCGTGTAAGCGCCGAAGCCCCAGATGAGGAGGCCAAGGCCGACGGGGGTGAGGATGGAGCCGAACGACACCTTGGAGATGCTGAACTCCGAGTCATCCACGTACTCAACCGGGCCGGAAGAAGCTGGCTTGGACGGAGCTTGGGGCTCCGCGGAAGCACGCACAACGATGGCGCTGCGCCTGCGTCGTGTTGCAAGACGTCCACACAATGGAGCAGGTCTCAGGTGCGCTGCGCTGCCGTGCGCTTTGTCGCGGTATAATCATACGTGATAGTACGCCATACTCTGTGCGATGTCCGCACCTCGAGCACCTTGGCAGGCAGGGTGCAAGCTTGTGGACCGGCGTCGAGCGACGCACGGTGCTCAGGGAGCCGCAGGACACGCGCAACATCTTTCCAAATAATGAAATGTGGTGTTCTGTGGGAAGGGAAACTAACCAGATCGGAGCTTTCAGGATGGTAAAGGAAGCAGGTGTTGCTGGCCGCTCCGAAGCCAAAAACACTCCTTGCTTTACACCTTCACTGCGCATCAACGTGCGAATGGTAAGGCATTTACCAGGAGTGACTAGTATAAACGAAATCCAGTGTTATGCGGCAAGAGTCATTTCACTCATACAAGCGTTCTTGGGATCGTTGAGACGGAACGGTCTCCGCACTGTCTACCCGTTTAACCGTGTGATACAAAATGGAGGCTGCTGATCAGGTGCGCTAGACCCAATCGCAGACTGCGTGCGAGCCAGTTTGGGCGCCCCGTTATTTCCTGCAACAGCTTGGCCGAGACGTTGCCACCAGCGCGTGAGCGCAGGCAAGGCGTCTCATCCCCTGCCTTATGTTAAAGCAATCCTTTTACGCCACAGGACGGCGCTCCAACCGAACCCGGGGCTTCTGACCAGCAGGATGCCGAGCGGCATTGCCTGGAGCTGCAGCTGCACACGGATGAGGCCGTGTGGATGCGCCAGATCGGGCACCTGAAGGACTGGTGCTCGCAGACGCGCAGCGTCAAGCTGGGCATCCCGTCGTGCGTGGCCACGCCTCTGGCTGCCAGCAGCCTGCGCCTGCTGTGGCTGTTCCAGGACCTGCAGCAGCTGGACATCACCTTTAACAGCACGCGATGCCGCATCGAGCAGCCAGTGGTGGTGGCCTGCGCGGAGCTGCTGGTGCGGCCGATTGGGGGAGCCGGAGGGAAAAGGGAGAACCGCACGGGGAGCAGGCGGTGGGGCGCGACGGGGCTCAAGTCGGGTTTCGGAGCCGGGGGTCATGCCGGAGGCACCGTGAAAAACGGCGAGGAGCTGCAGACGGGTTTCAGATGGGTTGGACATGCATGCATGCATGCAGGCGGGGAAGAAAGACACCTTGTGCGACACTTAAGGCCCCCAGTTGGAGGGCCCGCCCAGCTCGAGACCCCGCCCGCGCACACCCATCGCCTCCCGCCCCCGCCCCTCCCCGCTTTCCCACCCCCACTGCCCATGCCCATGCCCTGTTGTCCGTCCCTGACCCAGAACCTGACCAGCCTGCGGCTGTGTGGCGGCCACCTGGCCCGCCGCGGTCTGGACCTGGGAGTGCTGACCAGCCTGCGCCGGCTGCGCTGCCTCAGCGTGCGGCCCCACAGCGACGAGGAGCTGGACGGACTGGAGGACGAGCACCTGGGCGGGGCGGCACGGCTGACGGGGCTCACCAGCCTCAGCCTGAGAGCCTCGGAGAACGTCACGGACGAGGGGGTGATGGCGCTCACCGCGCTCACGGGTGGGTGGGCGGCTGGCTGGCTGACTGGGTGATGCGGCCGGCTGGGTGCGGCATCTGCTCTCCGCTGTACTGCTCTGTTTTGCACGGCGCTGTGGCTCGGGCGCGGAGGGGAGGTTGGAGCAGATCCCCGAGCCCCGGTCCGCTCCCTCCATCCGTCCACGCCCAACCTTTCCCATCCCTCCCCTTCCCTTCTCTTTCCCTCCCAAAGGCCTGACGCAGCTGTCGCTGGTGCCCATGGGCCTGTGCGTCACCCGCGAGGGCGTCGCCGCCCTCTCCGCCGCCATGCCTCACCTGCAGTCCCTCTCGGTGGGGCTGCACGAGTGCCGCCAGGTCGCAGCACTCAAGGGACTCCAGGAGCGCCCGCGCAAGCACCACCACCACCACCACCACCACCAGCCGCAGCCTGCGGCGGTGGCGGCGGCTGCCTCCGCCTCCGCCTCCGGCGGCCCCGCCTCTTGTCCCTGCATCTCCCTGGTGCTCAACTCCCCCGAGGTGTCCACGGGCGGCTTCTTCTCCACGCTGACGCTGGTGCTGCGGCCGCGGCTGGTGGCTCTGCGTATGACCACGGTGGAGGCCACCGATGGGTCGTTCCTGTTGGCGGTGGGCACACTGGCGCACCTGACGGAGCTCAAGATGGGGGTGAGGAGGGGGGCGGGGGTGAAGACCGGGGTGAGGGGTGAAGACCGGGGTGAGGGGTGAGGGGTCGAGGATGGGGGGGTGTGAGGAAGTGGCGGTGAGGAAGTGGGGGTGAGGAAGTGGGGTGAGGAAGACGGGGCGGGCGGGCGGGTAGCTAGCGGGTGACAACCCACTCAAGCCCGCAACCCCAATCCCAGTAGCCAGCGCCCCCGACCCGGCACCCTGACTCACCCCTACCCACCCCGCAACCCCGCCGTCCTGGTACTCCTGTTGGGCTCGTCCTCACCCCTAGGGTTTCATTTGGATTGTCAAGCGCTCCCGCCCCCCGCCCACCCGCCCTAGCATCCCGCCCACACGCCCGCGCCGCCCCGCGCCTCCCTCCCCCCCAGGTGGGTTTGCCCGAGGGCGGCCAGCCCTTCACCGTCAACCTGGCGGCCCTGGCCTCCCTGGGCCAACTGCGCACCCTGGAGCTCGCCGTCACGCAGGAGCTGAGCCTGCCGCTGAGTGTCAAGATGATCAGGTGGGGGGGGGGTCGGGTGGGTGGGTGGGTTGGGTGGGGGCGTCCAGGTGTGCGAGGGCGCCTTAACCCCTCCTCCCCCTCCCCTGGTACTGCTTTTCGGACGGTCACTCTCTCTCTCTCTCTTTCTGTCTCCCTGCTCAGTCGCCCTCTCCCTCCTCCCCGCCCTGCCCCGCCCCGCCCCGCCCCGCCCTGCCCTGCCCCACCCGCCCCGGGCAGCCTGCTGTCTCTGAGCTGGCCCCGCCTGCGCAGCCTCAGCCTCAGCGCCATGACTAAGCCCGAGGTGGCCCCCGAGGCTCTGGAGCTGCTGGACAACTTCGCCGCCCTCACCAGTCTGTCGCTGTTCGCGCCGCTGGACTACTATGCCAGGTGCGAAGGGGGCAGCGGGGCAGCAGGGGGCTGGCGGGGGCTGGCGGGGGAGGAGGAGGCTGGGCGGTGGGGGGAGGGAGGGAGGGAGGCGAGGAGGGGCAAGCGGGGTTGGGGACGGCTTTGAGGGGTGTTGGCAGTGCTGGCACTACTGTACCCCTACACCGCTCACACCCCGCCCCGCCCTCGCCCCACCCTCCTTTCACACTCCACCCCAACCCTCCCCCCCTCAGCGACGAGGAGCCCTCCGCCCTCACCCTGCCCGTCAACCCGCGCTACCTGCCCCGAGGCCTCACCCACCTGGTCCTGGAGTGCGCACACCTGAGAGACAAACCCACACGCACCGGCCCCGACGCCCCATCCACATCGGCCGCAAACGGAGCTCCCCAGCAGCAAAATGGTGGCAGCGGCGCCGCCCTCACCGCCGCCACGACGGGGGCCAATCGGGCCTCTGCGGACCGGACGGCCCCGTCGCCGTCGCCGTCGTCGCGCCCGTCGCAAGACGAGGCGGCGCCGTCGGCCTGCGGTGGGGGCAGTGGCGGTGTTCCGACCCGTGGGTCGGTGTTGTTGCCCCACCTGGAGCAGCTGGAGCTCAACAGCTGCCGCGTGTCGGATGACCACCTGGGGGCCCTGCTCAGCGGCGCAACAGGTGGGGGTGTGTGGAGGCTGGGGGGGGGTGAGAAGTGTGGAGGGGAGGAGTGTGTGTGGAGGGGAAATGAGGGGCTGGTCTTTGCGCTTCCTTCTTGACAGCAGAAACGGGGAGGGTGGGGCCTCGGTTCCTTGGCTGCGGATTCCATGCTTTACACCCTCTCCCACTCCTGCCTCTTTCCCCCCAACCCCAAGCCCGCCTCTGTCAACCTGTCAGAATGCCTCCTTGAGCTGTCATATAGTCCCCCCTCCCCTCCCCTCTCTCTCCCTCTCAGGCATGCGCCACCTGGAGCTGACGGACGTGCGGGGCATATCCGACGCCGCCCTGTCCGCCCTCTCCCGCCTCACCCGCCTGGAACACCTGGTGGTGCGGATCAGCGGCGCAGCAGGGGACAGGGGGGCAGCAGGCGGGGCAGCAGGCGGGGCGGAGGCGGAGGCGGAGAAGGAAGCCGCCAGCGCTGGCGGTGGTGGCGGGGTTCGTGGCGGTGGTGGCGGTGTGAGCCACCGCAGCCTGGCTACTCTGCGCAACGCCTCGACGCTGCGGCACCTGGAGTGGAGCCTGCCGGAGCCGCTGGGGGCGGGGGCGGCGGAGGAGGCGCTGGGGGGCGTGCTGGCGGGGCTGGGGGGGCTGCAGGAGCTGTACCTGGACGTGGCGCCGGAGCTGAGGGCGACGACGACGGTGGGAGGGCGAGATGAGGGGGGCGACAGTGGTGGGGGTGATGGGGGTGGCCCTGGCGGTGGTGGTGGCGGCAGCTGGCGGGAGCGGCTTCAGAGGGCGCTGCCGCTGTGCACGGTGGCGGAGCGGCCGGGGATCGTCATGTACGACTTGTGGAACGATCGCACGGTGCAGGTCGTGGGGCCGTAGAGGGAAGGGGGATGGGGGCGGGGGCGGGCAGCAGCGCTCGGCGTAGCCCAGCTCAGCAACGGCGCGGCGTGATCGTGTGTGTGTGGGACGGGCGGACGGGCGGGCGGGGGTATGAAGATGATACCGCAGCGATGGGTTACCCGGGGGCGGGGCGTGTGGGTGGCGGGGCTTGGCGGCGGCGGGACAGCGCACAGCGGAGTCAGGGCACGGCTCGAGACGACGTGGCTGCGCGAAGGGTTGTTGGCACTTGGCGGCGGCGGCACTTGGCGGCTCAGCCCGGCAGCTCGGAAGAAGGACTGAAGTAGGGAAGCGGGCGCGGCTGGGGGAAAAGGAAATGGGGGCCTCCTCTCCTCTCCTCTCCTGGGTCGATGTGGTAAAGGTCTCGGTGGGTGCCGATGGTGCGACCAGGACGTCGAGCTGCGGGCGGTCGGTCGGGCGGGGCAGCTGCGGGAAGAGATGGGCTGCTGCTGTTGCTGCTGTTGCCAAGAGGCGGCTCCGCCTATGAACCGGCCGACGCAGCGTCTGGGCTCTCGCCATTACGACGGGGGCATTGTATCAACAATGGGAAAAGCTGGCGGATAAGGCCGGCCAGAGGCAGGCTGAGAGGCTGGCCAGTGCATGGGTGGCGTGCATGAAACGCGACGGGCTGGAAGGCGCAAGGCGGGGGAAGTGTGCAGCTGCGGCGGCTCCTCTAGCGGGCGGGCAGACCGGGCACACGGGGTGCTGCGCTCTTACGAGCTTACGACCCAACCCCCGCTCCGCAGCCTCGCGCAGCTGGCTATTCGCGACCCGCTGCGCTGCAGCCCCGCATCGGCATCGGGCGGGGGCGGCGGGGTCCGGAGTCCCGCGCTCTTTGCCGTGCCCCTGGATGCGGCATGAGTCCAGTCGAACCGCTGCGGCTGCGTTGGGTGTACAAGTGGTTGGTAGTGCAGTGGGCCTCACAGGCTCCCGATTCGGTTGTCCGGAGGGTGGAGGCGGCGGCGGCCCAGTTGGCCGTGCGCTGCAGCGGGTATTACCAGCGTGGAGGACAGGCTCGTCTGGGCCAGACAGACGAAAGCCACCCCAGACGGGAATAAGTGACCCCGGGAGGAGTGATATGGCTCAGAAACCCGCGGCCACGGGGGGAGTTCGCTTTGCTGTTATAATTCCCGATTGGCGACGACGCGCCCCGGCCACCCACAAACAGGCACACCGACAGACCCGACACAAGCAGCTCGCGGGCTAGAAACCTGTACTTGAACGAGTTCCCCCATGCCTCCCCCAGACGCCCCAACCAAGCCGCCCGAGACCTCTACGCCACGGACCAGCGGGAAGCTACCGGTGGTCGTGGTGGTGTCCAGATGTGGCTCGTAATCTGGGGTTGGGCCCCTGAGGCCCCTTGCGCCCATCGCAAGACCATGTATGGGGCCCCTCATCGTAAACACGCATCCTAAACCCGCTTCCATGACAGCGCCTCTTGCCCGTGTGACAGCCCTCTCGCGCTCTGAGATAACCTTCTCAAACGCGCCCATGCTTCAGCTTCTGTGCGATGGTCCCCATGGGCTCCGCATTGAGCAGGGAAGGGCTCATGCGGAAGCCTCGGAAGCCGTCCCAAAGGCGAAGACCGCGTTTGGTGACCAGGGGCAGAATGCCGGGACGGGGTTGCGTGAACCCACCCGTTGAAGTAAAACCCATGTATCTTCCAGACCGGGGCCCCTGCTGCGCCGGTTGCATACACGGCCATGCGCAACGGGGCATGCGCATAGCCCGCACTCATCTTGCGGAATCAACATTACACATGCGCTGCGCGCGGCGAATAATTACGTAAGGAGCCCTGTGTGCAGTGACTCATTGCGAGCATACAGGACTTTAGGACGAACTGACAAGTTTGGACAAAGTACAACAACATAGTAGTAGCCGCAAACTTGAAAATGCGTAATACCTTAACCATAAACTTCTAAGTGGAACAGTTTGGGGCGATTGGAAAACTTTGGTCAAAAAACAAAAGTTTGGTCCAAAGCCGTACAAGCCGGAAAGCTGTTCAACGGGAAGAAGGCGTAATTCAGGCCATAAGGGATCAATTTTACCTTTACGTTCCGGTCATGTGTTAGGGGAGGGCACATCCTAGACGAACGACTGTGCAAACTTAAGAGCCAATGGCAAGACTCATTTTTTCATAACAATATGGGTAACCTGTGCGGGAAGCCAGACAACAGCTCACCCAAAGCATCAGTTCCCGTGCCGCCATCAGCCGCTGCCCAATTCGTTCCCGCGCCAGTGACCACCAAGGTGCCAGACGAGCCTAAGAACCCCCTTCCGACGCCCGCCCCTGCAAAGCCAGCGCCGCCACCGCAGCAGCCAGTGCCACCGCCAAAGTCTGGGGAGGCCATTCCAGCAGTTGCGGACGAGAAGTCTCCTGGAAGGCGACGCTCTCAGGACCACGACAACGGGGTCAAGCACGAGGAGATTGAACTAGTTAAGCAGAAGTCAGCAGAGCCCATGCCGCCAGTCGGAGCTGCACCTCCAGCTCCAAGCCCCAGGGCTGTGGTGGAGCCCGCAGTTGAGCGCAGCTCGCCGAAGATGCCGGCCCCACCTGCATCGAGCGGGTCGGTGCCCTCGCTGCCCAGCGCGTCGGCAGCAGTGTCTCGACCAGGGTGAGGAGCTGCATGCAGAGTCGGTAAACTTCAATTTCGCGGATGGAGAGCCAACGATGCCTGTTGGGATGCGTGCCCACTCTAGGTCCAAGCTGCGAACGGATGTGAAGCTTCGTGATGTCTATAAGCTTGGGAAAACGCTGGGCACAGGAGGTGCGTGAACGATGCTGTATTCTCTGTTCCGAAGCCGTGGAGTATAACTCGATAGGTTCGGTTTGCAGGCTTCTCCGTCGTCAAGCTTGCCAGCGACCGGATTACCGGCGTTGAGTACGCCTGCAAGATTATGGCACTGCCCCCCGTGGGCCAGGAGGTCGGGGAGAACGAGAACACCCGGTAGGGTCGAGCTGCGGCTGGGCATTGCAAGCTGGCGCAGCTCTGCTTTACACCCTGGGCCAACTTGCACCCCTCATCTGACTGCGTGTAGCGAGGACATTTTCAAGGAGATCGACTTGCTGTGCGGTATGAACCACGAAAACGTCATTTTCTTGAAGGAGTACTTCGAGGAGGGCAACAAGGTACGTGCCCCCCGTGCCCGACGCACGCATGCTGCTGTGCACGGCATTACACGAGTCGGGGGACGTCTCTGTTAACAGGTTTACCTCATCACCGAGCTCCTTACGGGCGGTGAGCTCTTGGAGGCGGTGCTCAAGCGGGGTAGTTACACGGAGGCGGAGGCCCGGCTGTGCTTTGTCCAGGTTCTGCGCGGAATCGAGTATTTGCACAGCAAGTAAGTCAAAGAAATTGCCGATTTCCCCCCACTGGGGAGTTGGCACGGGTTTGCAAGGGCCATGACCGACTGGGGTGGCGCTACTCGGCGGTGTGGTTGAGAACGCGGACACGGGAAGGATATCGGACCTCGCCTGCACACGCAAGGGCAACTGTGCCCTTTCGTGCAGCCCTTCGCGTCGACTGGTTCCTCCTGCATGACATGCACGGCGGCGTTGATCACGGGACGGACCCTTTTCCATTCAGGAACGTGGTGCATCGCGACCTGAAGCTGGAGAACTTGCTGCTGGCGAAGCAAGACGACATCAGCTTAGTCAAAATTGCCGACTTTGGACTGGCCAAGCATGCCGTAAACGGCATGCAGACCATCTGCGGTACGCCGCAGTACGTTGCGCCGGAGGTGATTGTTGGCTCCAAGGGGCACGTGTACGGACCGGGCGTGGACATGTGGAGCGCGGGCGTCGTCCTGTACATCCTGCTGGGCGGCTACCCTCCGTTTTGGAGTGACAGCGAGCCGCAGCTTTTCGAGATGATTCGCAAGGGCAAGTACAGCTTTGGCGACCCGGTCTGGAACAAGGTGTCGGAAAGGTAGGCACGATGCCCAGAACGGGGGGCCTGGGGGCGGGTTGAGGATGGGAAACTCGACCGGAGCTGGGCTTTGGAAAATGGCCCGAAAGCGGCCGAATGGAGATGAGCGAACGTATCAGAGATACTAAAGCGCCCAGGCAGGAGGAAGTGACAGAGGGTTTTACAATACATTTACAATACATCGCCCCAGCAACCGTTGTCGCCGCATGTACGGGGACGGCAAGCGGGACTAGTGGTGTTGTGTCGTCGCAAAGCGTTGACTTGTTTATTCCCTTGCCCTCTGCTATTTGGACAGCGCGAAGGACCTGATTCGGAAGCTGCTTGTAGTGGACCCAACGAAGCGCCTGACGGCCGCGGAGGCGCTGCAGCACCAATTCATTCTCGAAGGCAACTTCAACCCTCCATCGACACCCAAAGGTACGAGACATGACAAACTCCCTAAATAGCTTGACCGGCGTCATTGCTCCTGTACCTCTTAACGACTTACATGTCTCGTTTCCCGATTTTAACAGGGCCGCGATAAGGGCGCAAATGGGGAGAGCATGAACGATGGCGGCGGTCACCGGTTCTCTGAGCACGAGTCCTGGGAAGCGCTGAAATACAAGGCAATGGCCGGCGTATATGCGTTAATAAATAGGCCTGGATTGGGGGGGCGCGCAGGACAGCGTACGAGTGGGCGTGTTTGGGAGCTTAACCAGCAGCTGCTGGCCGGGTTTCGCGCAGTACAGGGTGTGTCTTAACGTGCTGGTCGCGCTCGCGCGAGGCGTCCCTTATGCTTGTAGTTTATGGTCCAGTACAGCTTTTTACGACGTGCGTTTTGATTTGCTGCATGAGTGGATGAGCTATCTGCGGTCGCTCGCTTTTAAGACTGCATGGATATGATGTGGTGCCAGGTCCGCAACTTGTGATTGTTAAGCTGCGTGTCAATTACTTTTCGTCGTACAGGTTGTGATGCTGCGCTAGAAATGAGATGAATTAGTTTGCGGCAGGCGTAATTGGCACGGGATGAGCGCTCCGAGGACTCGCAGAGATTGAGCCAAATCCTTACACACTGATCAACGCTGAAGTGTGCCCCGCACCGAACGCTGAGATGTGCTCCGCACCGATCACACACCATCGAAATCGGGTGCTTACATGAGCCCCGCATTTCGGGTAAGAAACCCTTGCGTCATGCCCTTTTCCGTTGCTTCCCATATAATCCCTTTCCATGCCAACCCAACCACGAAACACGCTTACACCACGCAAAATGACGACCGACAGCGAGTGGCAAGAGCGTTCTCGCAGTCCCGCCGCAATGCCCGGCCGATAACGACCAGCACTTGGATTACCGGGCACGCCCGCGTCCACGGCCGCGACCCCGGCCACGACCTCTCCCGACAGCTGCGGGGGGGGGGATTTACGACCATTGGCAAAACGTGTGAAAGTGCGTTAGTATGATTAGGATACGTAGCAGCAGGACGCACTGCAGTTCACACACAGCGCGGGGTTTCAGCACCCTGCACGCATCAACCTGCTGTCCGGCATGCACGAACAGGGTGCCTGTTGAGGGTTAAAAACCGGTGTCTGGCGCAGGTCTCCCACCTGTCCGGACTTTGGTCGGGCGCTGCTTGGGCTTGTCGATATCCACAAGCAGCGTGTCCAGGTTCAAGCTGTCCGGCAGGATATAGTACCGAATGTTGTTGCCGCGGACGCTCAGGTGGTCCATGCTGACGGGGTTTTTGCCCCGGGGTGTCAGCTTTACGGCTTTCAGGTGAGTGTTCATAGCGATGTCAACTCCTGCATGTTAACAGGCGGCGCCAAACGTGACCAGGGCTCCCAGTTGTTAATCTAAAAGCCACCAGCTACGCGCTCCATTCGTCATACAAATGTCATGCCCATTATAAGCGCCGGAACCCCAGAAGCGCGTGAATGGAGCACGGCTGGCGCCTTCAACGCACCTGCAATGGTTCCTTGGATGACAGTTCCATTTTTAAGCTCTATTTGTACCGTCTCATTCGCCAGCTTCATCAAAAAGCTGCAGGGGCCGGCCGCAGTCAACGACACACCAATCTTACGATGGCACTTTGCCCTGCTGGTTTGTGCTCACCGAACGAGCTTCACCATCCTGCTACTCGGGCCTCGAGGGCCCACGCGAAATATCGCGGGCTGGCAGCCTAAGGTAGAGTGCAGCAAGATCGCAAGTGCAGCCTGTTTTCTTCAGCGTTCGAGGACGTATTCTTGGTAAATGCCGTCGATATCGGAGCTACGTTGTCGTTTTCTGGCCAATAGACAGATGTCGGGGCGTTGAGGCGTCTGCAAGCAGAGAAAACGTACGGCCGACGAAAGTGCTTCTCTTGAGACGTCCGCTACACAAACCTGCTATATTCATATCTGCTCATCACTATGCTGCATGTTGTGTTTACCCAACCTTACTGTGCGACTTAACGGAGGGCCTTACACTTGTAAGTCGTCTCGCGTCCTAAGGGAGGGCACTCGACACACATTGGCTTCTATCGATTTACCACGCCTTAGTATTTTCCACAAGCGGCACGCCTGCCAGGCCCTCTGCTCCAGCCGCGGTCGAGGGGGTTGGACCATATAGTTGTTGGCGTCGTCGCGTTCACACTAGATCCCCAGACAAGAAAGAAGGGAGGCCCTCAAGTTGAAGTCTGTTATCTAAGCATCTGTCTGACTGGGCGCTCACACTTCAAGTCCACACCAACATGTCGGTCTGCGTTGGGCAGCCCACAGCCTAGCAGGCGCGCCCCAGGCCGACGCGGATGTTGACCGCTCAACGCAAAATCTAGGCACCACAGACACCGATTGCCGCGGCGTCGCTTGCCGCTCCAGCCCTCCAAGCCCATCGCTTGGGCACGCAAGAGCTCAGCGGAAGCTGAGTCAGCGCTGGCGGGCCCATCATGGAGGACCTCGCGACGCGTTGCCTGAAATACGGCGACACAATATACCTGAAGACGGACGGCAAGCAAGCCTTCGTGAGCGCCCATGACCGCACGACACCCCAGGTATGTACGACTGCCCGGTGCAGGGGGCGGCGGAAAGCAGCGGCGGTTGGTTGGTTGGTTGGTTGGCTGATGCGGCGGCCCGGTGCCGCCTCCCGGTCTGCTGCATCCGCGCACCTCCCCGGCCACCCTTCCGTCTCGGCTTGCTGCATCCGCGTCCGTCCGTCCGTCTGTTTGTTCGTTGGGTTCGTTGGGGGAGGCGGGCGCAGCGGGGAGGGAGGGAGGCGGGAGGTGCGCCTGGGACTGCTGCTGCTGCTGTGGGCGGTCCAGGGCAGCGCCGATGACGTCGATGCCGCTCAAGGGCAGCGCGCCCTTCCCCTCCCCCTCGCCCAGGAGCACATATACAGCTTTACACATACGCATCGCTTAGCTTGGTCGTACCCAGGGCGCAGCCAGCCGGGCTTGAAGCCGAGCAGCGGGAGGGAGTGGGGTGTGGGTGGGGTGGGGTCCTTGGGTCCTGTGGCGGTGTCCCGGGGGGGGCGGTGCTCGCGTTTGGGCTCTGGGGTGGGGTCGGGATGTGTGTAAATGTGTGTGTGGGGGGGGATCGGCGAGACGTGTACGGCGGTTCATGCCAGCAGGACTCTGGGGAGTGATCGCCCCGGGATGGGGTGTGGTGGTGCTGGGCCCTCACCTGATCTGCTCGGGTGGGGTCGGGTCGGCACTCGGCAGCGGCGCAGTGACGGAGCCGCCCCAGAGCCCCCGCCCCGGAGCCGAGTCACCGAATATACCCCCATCAGGAATTCGAAATTCGGGCGGCTGATTCGGAGGTTTGGCCCGCCCCCTTACCTTAACCCCCATCTGCTCCCGCCGATCCGATATCCTATCATATCCGTGGAGGATCCCCCCCAAAAAAGAGCACACGGACACGCACGCAGACAGGCCGCGTTTACCCCTTCCTTGCTGCTTGTGTACGGCAGGTACGGACGGAGGAGCTGTCGGAGGGCGCGGACTGCCCCCCGGACCTCCGGGACTGCCTCTTTGAGGTGAGAGGGGGGAAACGGGGGGGCGGCGGAGGGGGACGAGGGGGGCGTGTCGCCGGTGGGGTTTTTAAGAGAGGTCTGGTTTGTGGCAGTCACCGGCGTTGGGAGGGGAGGGCTAGGTGGGCCCAATGAGGGCTGGGTCTTGGAGGGGGGAAGGGGCGGGGGGGGGGGAAGGGCGGCGCGGCAGTGTGGGCGCACGCGGGGGGTTACGCGAGTGGTCCCCCGCCGGTGGGGAGGGGATGTGTGGGAGGGGGAAGATGCGGCTCACGTGGTCGGAATGGGCGAGGAGGGAGAGGGAAAGGAGAGTGGGGGAGGGAAGGGGGGGAAGGAAGAGGAGGGAAGGGACAAGGGAGGGAGGAAGACACTGGGGAGGGCGAGGGAGGGGAGAGGCGGTGCCGGCGGGGGAAGGGAAGGGGGATCTGCACCCTCGGGAAGGGGAAGGGAGCACAGGGGTGGAGTGTGCGGCCGCGGCTGCTGCGTTGCCCCTTTCACAGCGGGTTGCACCCAACACCGAGTTTGACTGGAGTGGTGGAGTGGCTGCGTGTGGTTGACCTCGGGACCGCCGCTGCCTCCTCCGTCCACCTCTCCCCCTCAACCTCCCCCCCCCCCCCCAGGTAACCAAGAAGTTTCAGTACACTCAGAAGAAGTCACTGCTGCTTGAGCTGACCCGACATGGGGTGGTGCCCGAGGAGGCGCTGGCGTCGGACTCACTTGGGTGGGTGGGTGGAGAGGGGGGGGGTGGGGGTGGGCGGAGAGGGGGAAGAGAGGCTATAGATTATATGGAGGGGAAGGGAGGGGAGGCGGAGGGGAGGGAAGGCGGAGGGGGCGAGGGTGTGAGGTGGAGGGGGGAGGGGCCGACTGGTCCTTAACCTGTGTATATTAATCCCTTGTTTAATATAACCGTATCCTCCATCCCCCCTCCTCCTCCTTCTTGTTGTCCCCTTCAGCTCCTATGAGGAGCACCTGTCTTCTCTGCCCTCCATAAAACCCAAGGTCCGCCACAAACTGATCTCCCTCTTCAACGCCTACCAGCGGGAGAAACGAACCAACTACAACGAATTCCGCCAGGTCGTTGGAGAGTCCGTACTGTACGGCCAGGTAAGAGCCGCTGCCGTACTGTAGTGTACGGCACAGGCCGAGTACGTGCCTTTGGGGAGGAGGGGGCGGGGTTCGAGCGGGCCCGGCCCGCAAGCCCACACATACACATACACACACGCTCACGATCCCCCAACACACACACCCTCCCCCTGTCCCCTCCCCACCCCTCGCCCCCGGCCCCCCCTCACACACACGCTATGCCCTCACACAATGCCCCCCCCCCGTCCCCCCTCCACACAAATACACAGGTGGTTCAGCTTCGTCACGTGTCCACGGGCAAGTTTGTGACCATCAAGCGCACCGCCGCCGATGTGGAGAGGGGTGCCCTCAAGGTTGTGTTGGAGGAGGGCGGCCAGGAGGGCTCCTGGTTCGGTGTGTTTTCGGGCTACCGCACCAAGCCCGAGGGCGCTCGGCTGGTGCCCGGTGAGGTGGTGGCGTTCAAGGGACTGGCCTTTAGCGGCAACGGACTGCACGTGAGTGCGGGAGACATCTGGGACCCAGCCATGTTGCCGGTGGATCGACACCCCTACGTCACGTCATCAAAGGAGGTGAGGGCGCGGGAGCGTGTGTGTGTGGGGGGGTGCGTGTTTGTTTGTTTTGCGTGTTTGTTTGTTTTGCGTGTGTGTGTATGTGTGTTTGTGTTTTGCGTGTTTGTGTGTTTGCGTGTGCCTGTGTGAATGAGAGTATTTTTCTCGTGTTTGTGTGTGTATTGGGGTGTGGGTATCGGCGTGTGCGCCTGTGAATGCGCGTGCGCCTTGGTGTGTGTGTTGGGGAGGGTGGGAACATGCAGGAAGGGGGAAGGAGGGGAAGGGGGAGCGCTGGGGGGAAGGGGTTTTATGGGGGTTTAGCGACATCCTTTGATGCGGAGGTGGTTGTGGTGGTTGTCACAGTGTGCATGGGTGGGGGGCGCCTTTAGAAGGCTTGAGGAGACTGAGCGGAGCCCAGGGGCAACCCGGCTGCTGGCCGTTGGTGCACTGTACTGCACCGGAGATGATACATGAGCGCATGAGGCCAGGGCATCAGGGAAGCACGCCCAGACACCTCCGCGCGCACACACACACATACACACACGCCCTTTCCAACCTTCCTCCCCTTCCTCCCCCACCCCTCCCCGCTAGGTGTGCGCCTCCCCCGATGTGACCTCCTTCAAGGTCCTCCCCTTTGCCGTACACGAGCGGGTGATGCCGGGCATGCGGGACCGCCTGTGCGGCCTAAACACCGTGGCGATACAGGTGGGGTGGGTGGGTGTGTATGTGTATGTGGAGGGGGGGGGTGAGCGCGCCTGGGTGCGGTGCGTGTTGTCGCCGGGGTCCGTGTGGCTGTGTTTGCGGCATGTAGGGGGTGGGGGAACTGCGCGGGAGGGGGGGTGTTTGTATGTATATTTATGTGTGCGTGTTTTTTCTGAGGGGGAGGGGAACGGGGGGGAGGGGAACGCGGGGGGACGTGTTGTGTATGTGTGTGTGTGGGGGGGGGGCGCGCTCCTCCCCCCCTCTCGTGTCCCTCACTCCGTACCTGACTGACCCAATTCACCGCTATATCCCCTTCCCTCCTCCCTCTCCTCCCTCTCCTCCCCCTACCCCCCCCCTCCCCCCCAGGACCTGGTTGCTAACACGGTGTACATCAATGTGTTGGGGGCAGTGAACGACAAGTACCTCTACTTCCAGAGCCCCCTCACCCGGTCCGACCCCAACCGCATCGGGGGACCGGACACCTGGCGGCTGGAGCTGGTGGTCGAGGGGGTGAGGGAGGGGGGGGAGGGACTGGGGGGGAGGGGAGGACTGGGGGGGGAGGGAGGGGGGGGAGGGGAGGGGAGGGGACTGGGGGGGTGAGGGACCGCATGCTTACTGGCCGCACGAGGAGGCAGGGGCATTCGCGCTCAACGTTGCGACGAGCGAACCCTTCTTTCCTCCCTCTCTTTCCCTCTTTGCGCCAGGGACTGACCTCACCTGACCACGCTTTGTTTGTTTGTTTTCCGGCTCTGCAGGGCTTCTGGCCCGGCATGCCCCTCACCCACGGCTGCCAGCTGCGCATCCGCCACCTGCCCACCGGCTCTTACCTGGCTGCACTGTCGGGTCGGGCCAAGGACGCGGCCCGGGCGCTGAGGGCGCGTAAAACGGGCATGGCGGTGGCGGCGGCAGTAGCGGCGGCGGGAGGAGGGGTAGGGGGAGACAGCACGCTGCCGCCGACGCCCGTTGCCGCCGCCGCCGCCGGCGGCGGCGGCGAAGCCGTCGTGCTCAGCGGCGGCGGCGGCGGCTCCGCCGCCGCCGCCACCGGCGCCACCGCCACCGCCTCGGGCGGCGGGGCGGCGATCCACGGCGTGCTGCGGAATGCGTTGGCGGCGGATGAGGACGTACTGTACGACGAAGCGTTTCGGTTGGTGCTGACTAAGCGCTACAGTGTGCCTGACACGCTTTGGGAGATGCACACGTTCACCCGGGAGGAGGCGGTGGGTCGGGGGGGGGAGGGGAGGGGGGGTGGGAGAGAGTGTGGGTGTATGTGCTTAGGGTGGAGGTTTGTTGGGGTTCTGGCTGGCTGGCTTGTCCTTTCGATATACCACCGACATTCCTTGGATCCGCTCCGCATCGGGCCGCTTAGGACGACCCCCCCCCTTCCCCCACCCACACACACACACACACACACACACACATTCACTGCTTGGGGCGGGGGGCGCCTCAACCGTTATGCGCCTGCGCGACCTGTCTGCCAAACCCAACCACCTGTCCACCTCCACCTCCCCGGACAGCAAAAAAAAAGAACCTCTCAGGGTTTTGAAACCCACTTGACGCCCCCCGGCCCCGGGCCGTTCTAATTACCCCCCGGCCCCCGAATCCCCAACACCTCTTGCGCCCCACACACACCCTCCTGCGCCCCCAACCCTCCCCCCCACACGCACACCCCCAGGTGGGTGCCAAGGTGTATGCCTTCTTCAAGCACGTGGCCACCTCTTTTTGGCTCAGCGGTGCCGGACCGCCCATTCCGGCGCAGAGCGGCTCGGACCCGGATGAGCCGCAGGTGTGTGTGTGTGTGGGGGGGGGGGGGTGACCCATGGGTCTCCCTCTCCCACGTCCCTCCGCTGCGGTGCGTTGTTTTATTTCACCGCCCCCCCCCCCACGCACACACTGGCCCCGGCCTATACGTGGATACCCCCCCACACATCCACCCCCCCCCCCCCACATCCCCCCACACCCACCCACACCCCCACACCCACACCCACCCCCCCACCCCCCCCACCGCAGGACGAGCAGGCCTACCCGGTGATCCACCCGGAGAAGTTGGAGCGCAATGTGATGCTGGTGGTGCGGGTGGGGGAGGAGTTCACGGCCAAGGTGGGTGGGTGTGTATTTGTGTATGTTGGGGGGGGAGGGAGGGGGAGGGAGGGGAAAGGAGGGGGGAAAAGGCTGTGGGAGGGCAAATGGGGAACGGGGAGGGAGGGGGGTCCCAGTTAGCGAGATGCGGCAGGGGCGAGGGGGGGGGGAAACCGGGGGCGGGGGGAAGGGGGAAGGGGCAAACCCGACACACATACACACACATAAACACATACACACCCAACACACATACACACCAAACACACCAAACACACACACACACAACACACATACATACACATACCCTCTCCCTCTCCTCCCCCTCCCCTCCCCCTCCCCCTCCCCCCTCCTCCCCAGGTTGTTGACTTGCAGCGGGTGATGATCCAGCTGAAGGACCTGAGGCACGTGCTGCACAAGGAGCGGATACCCGCCGAGGGGGAGATGTTGGACATGGTGGCAAATGGACAGGAGGCGGAGGTGCGTGGCTGGGGTGTGTGTGTCCCTCCCTTCCCCCCTCCCTCAACATCCCTAAAACCCTGAAACGCTTCAGCCCCCAAAACCCCCCAGCGCCCCCCCCAGCACGCCTCAATGGGCCCCAGAACACACACGCTCATCCACATATTCCCCCTCTCCACCCCCCCCCCTTCTCCCCCCCCCCCTTCTCCCCTCCCCCCTTCTCCCCCTCTCTCCATCAGGCCCTTGGTCTGCTCGCCGGCACCTCCTACCCCGACAAGTTCCGTCAGCGCTACCCCGCCCTGAAGCGCTCCCTCTCCGACCTGGTTCGTTGGCTGGACAAGAACACCTGGGCGGAGGCGGCGGACGAGGCGTCACCACACATGGAGTACCAGGTGGGGGGCTGGCGACTGACGAGACGACCTACCTTGGGGGGGGGGGGGGGGGGGTCGGGAGGGGGGGGCTATGGGGGGCCCTGGGAGCTGGGGGGGAGTTGGGGGAGGCTATTGGGGGGGCTATGGGGGGGCTGTAGAAGTGGTTGGGGGTCAAGGAAGGAGGAGGAGCACACGGTGGGAGAGGGGGGAGGGGGGACTGACGGGAGTGGGCGCGAATGGATCACCAGAGGGGGGGGGTGGAGGTGGGGGGGGGTTGGGGGGGGGTTGGGGGGGGTGTTGTTCTGTTGGCGGCCGGGGTGTGTGTATATGTGTGTGTGTGTGTGTCGGGGGGGGCGTAGGTGGGGGTAATCGCGGAAAGACCGCAGCGATGTGGAGAGGAGGGAGATGGCGCGGATGGAGCGGAGCCAGGCATTTCACTCTTCAGCCCCTCTTCCCCCCCTCTTCCCCCCCTCTTCCCCCCCTCTTCCCCCCCTCTCCCCCCCTCCCCCCCACCCTATCGGACAGAACCTTCTCCGTGAGTTGGGCCTTATCGACCTGTTGGTGTCGTACATGGAGGCTGCCCGGGTGCGGTTGTTCGCCACCAGCGGCAAACTGAGGGCCACTCGGCTGGGGGCCTGGGTGGTGGAGAGCGGCAAGCTGAGCCACAGGTGGGGAGGGAGGGGCAGGGGGAGGGAGGGGGGAGATGGGCGGCAGGGTGTAAGAGAGAAGAGATGGGAGATATATAAGGAGAGATGGGGGGCAGAGGGTAAGAGGGAAGAAACCCACATCAGCCTGGGGGCGGATACGGCGTCAAGGAGCGGGAAGCGGACCCTGAACCCCAAGGGCGGGGGCGCAAGACGGCACCGAACACGTATCTGGTCGTATGGGGGTCGTTGCGTTTCCGAAATGTATACCTTTAATAGGTACATTCTCCCCTCTCATTCTCCTCCCCCCCACCATGACGGCCTTCTTCTGTTACTTTACCGTTCACGGGCTCCGGCCTATACCCCCGTGGATAACTCCGCCTTCCCCCCCCCACACACACACACACTGGCCCCACCCCCCCCCACACACACCCCAAACAGGATCCTGCAGCTCTGCTGTCAGGCGAACGAGCGCAACCAGGCCTATCTGTCCAAGTACGCGGCCATGGTCATGAGCCACCTGTCCTGCCCCCTGACTGCGCCCGACACCCTGGCCGCCATGTACGAGGACAACATGGCGCAGATGCAGACCGTCAGTCCCGCAATCGTGGCCGCGAGTGTGGCCCTCATTCGGGACCACGGCCACCGGCCGCGATTCGTCAACTTTCTGCGGCAGATTTGCGGAACGAGGGAGCGGCCCATGCCCAACAGCCAGGTGGGGGATGAGGGAGGGCGGGAGGTGGGGAGGAAGGTGGGGTGAGGTGGGGAGGGGTGGGGGAGGGTAGGGTGTCAGGGAGTGATATGCTCGTATATATAACACAATGAGTCACTGCGGACGTTGTTGATCAAGCTGCTGCAGCCGCTGAACTCTCCCCCCTCCGCCCCCGTTTCCGACCTTTGCATTGCACACACACACACACACATGTGCACATACACACACGATTCCCCCCCTCCCTCGCCCCCCTCCCCCCCCTTCCCCCCCCCCCCGCATACACACACACACGCGCCAATGTGCTGTCCCTCCAGAATTGGATCGTGGCCGACATTATGGGCACGGGTCGCAATCCGCTGCACGTGTTCTGTCGGGCGGGGCTGGCGATGGTGCCTGATGCGGCGGGGCAGAAGCGGCCCAGCTGGGTGATTCGCTGCCTGAGGAACGGTGAGGAGGGGGAGGGGGAGGGGAGGGGCGGGGAGGGGGTAGGGGAGGGGGGCCGGGGAGGCTAGGAGCAGAGGGAGGGGAGGGAGGGAAGGGGGGAGGGGCGGGGGAGGCGCCCCGGGGCGGTAGCGGGTTGAGGGTAGCGGGTTGAATGTCCCCTAAGCAGCCCCGCCAGTCGCAAGTCGCCAGCCCCCAGTGCCTGTCCCGCTGCTTGAGGCGGAGGGCGGTGCCCCCCCGTGTGTATGTGTGGGCAGCAGTGCACCCCCCCACTTAAACCCCTCCCTCCCCCTCCCTCCCCCCCCTGTTGTGGTGTGTCTCCCCCCCCTCCCCCCACCCCCAGACGAGCCGGGCACCGAGGTGGCTGTGGACGCCTCCGCATTCGCCAACGATGAGGAGGACCTCACCAAGCGGGCCATCAAGGTGGGGTGGGGGTGGGGTGGGGGCGGGGGGGGCGAGGGGGGTGGGGGGGAGGAACTGAGTACGATGGAATCCCAGCGGGGGAACCAAGCGAGGGGGGGAGGGGTGGTGGGCATGTGTAAGTGTGGGGGTTGTCTGGTACTACCAGACTGGTAGACGTGGGGGGGGGGAAGGTGCGCCACCGCCTGTCCCGCCCCCTCATCTCCCCCCTTCCCTCCCCTCATCCCCTCCGTTTTAATTCTCCCCTCCACCTCCCCTCATCTCCTCCCCCCCTCCTCCCCTCCCCCCCATCTCAGGAGTGGGACCTATCCGGTGACGAGGCCGCCTACTCCCCTCGCGAGCTCTTCATCTACTATTGCTTCTCCCTCAAGTTCATCGTATCGCTGTGCTACGGCCGCAACAGCCTGGCACGGGAGCAGATCCTGAGAGCATCCGCCAAGTACGGCCTGGGACTCGAGTACGACGCGCTGGCGACGGCGGTGACCAATAAGGCCCTGCCGTACACCATGCGCTCGTACATGGTGCAGGTGAGGGACACAGCCTGGTGGGGGGTTTGGGGGGTTGAGGGGGTGGTTGCATTGTGGGGGTTTTTGTGTCCAGGACCAACCGACCAGACCGTTAGAGGTCACCAACCAACCGCCTGACACCCGCTCTTACAAACTGTTATCTCCCCCTCCCCTCCCCTCCCCTCCCCCCCCCCCCCAAAAAAAACCCAAGGTCCTCCGAGCCCTGTACGTGGACATTGAGCCCTACCAGCCCCTCAAGCTGCCCCGACACATCCGCCTGCTGTCCAAGAAGGGCGCCATCCGCGTATCCCTCAAGACCGCCCCCAACTCGGAAACCATCACCGCCCTCATAGGAACAGTGTTGGATCAGCTGAAGGCGGTGGTGGCAGCAAGCAGCAGCAGCACCGCAAACAACAACAACTGCAGCAGCAGCGGCAGCAGCGGCAGCGGAGGAGTCGGGGAGAAGGGCGGAGGAGGCAGTTTTGAGCGGGGCTCGGCGGGGCTCGAACCGGGGTCCCCGACGGGCGGTGGTGGTGGCGATGGCGGCGGCGGCGGCAAGGAGGGCGGTGGCGGCGAGGCGCGGGAGGAGGCCGGGGGCGAGGAGGCGGTTTCGGAGCGTGGCGAGCGAACCGTGGGTCGCAACATATTGGTGCTCAACTACCTCAAGATGGTCCACGAGATGTTCCGATTGGGTCTTATGGATCTCGACTCGTCGGTGACGCAGGTGGGGTTGCGGGGGGGTTTGGGGGGATTCAGGCAGGGGGTGGGGGGGAAGTGGGGCAGAGCGGGCTGTGGAAAGTTGCCTCTCTTCTTTTCTCTTGCCCCTATTATTGTGTTATCCCCCTCTCTCTCTCTCTACGGACTTGAAAACATACTCCAACCCCCTTCCCTCCCCCCTTCCCCCTCCAACCCCCTCCACACACACCCCCCTCCCAGGAGATGTTAATCGTGTTGTTGGACATTATCCAAAAGGTGGACTCGCTGCCCCTGGACCGACCGGAGAGGTTCGAGCGAAGGTGGGGGGGGCAGGCTGAGGGGGGCGGGCGGCGGGGGGGTGGGACTGGGAGGAGGGGGGGAGAGGCATGAGGGGGGGAGAGGCAGGAGGGGGGAGGGGAAGGCCCTGACGTGGTTTGGGCAGCGCCTGCTCGGTCGGATGGGTGGCTGGGCGAGCCCAGGGCCCCGTAGACCCCCCCCCCGCCCCCTCGCACCCCGCAAAACCCCCTCGCACCCCGCCCCACCGGTTTCGTTCTTGCATTACACTCTTCAAACCCCGCACCCCTCCCTCCCTCGCATCCCCTCCCCCGCATCCCCTCCCTCCCCTTCCCTCCCCCAGCTACGCCTCCAAGGTGGTTATGCAGACCAAGAAGGTCGCACTCGCCACCATTGACTTTGCCCTGGATATGAAGTCGGAGCAGCAGTGCGCGGCGGTGTTTGACCGCTTCGCGCAGTGGCAGCGCAGTCCCGAGCGACTGCAGTTCTGGGCCCGGCTACAGGAGCAGGTGTCGAGGAGAAGCAACATGACGGTCAGGAGGTGCGTGGGCGGGGGTGGGGGTGCGCGGAGGGGACGGGAGGGGAGGGGAGAGTGGGGAGGAGAGTGGGGGGGGGAGTGTGGGGGGGAGAGAGGGGGGGGGGAGGAGAGTGGGGGGAGGAGAGTGGGGGGAGGAGAGTGGGGGGAGAGTGGCCGTGTGCGTGTGATTATGTGTGTGTGTGTGTGGTGGGGAATGGGCGAGGATGGGGATTTGGGGGGGTGCAAAGGGGGCTTGCCTTTGCCTCACCAATCTCGACTCACACACACACACACACACACACATCTCTTAACTCCCCCCACCCTCTCCTCCCACCACCACCCCCCCCCCACCCCTCAGCGGTCTCCGTGCCCTGGGTGCGGGTGTGCGGGCTGTGGCCACTCTCACCGCCACCGCAACCAACAAGGTGCTGCCCACCCCCTCGGCCATCAGCCTGGCAGTCAGCAACAACAACAACAGGGCGGCAGGGGGGGCGGACATGGAGGCGCCGCCGCACAGGGAGGGTGAGCAAGGGCGGGGAGGGGGGGCGGGGAGGAGGCGGAGGAGGAGGAGGAGGAGGAGGAGGCGGAGGAGGCGGAGGAGGGGGAGGAGGCGGAGGAGGAGGAGGAGGCGGAGGAGGGGGAGGAGGGGGAGGAGGGGAGGGGGAAGGGGAAGGGGAAGGGGAAGGGGAGGGGGAAGGGGAAGGGGGAGGCGGAGGGGGAGGAGGAGGAGGGGGAGGAGAGGATGGCAAGGGTCGCTGGTGCTCTGGTGCAGGAATGGGAGGGGAGGGGAGGGGCGCTAGGAAGGAGCTTGCAGTGGGTGCATGCCCCCCCGTCCGCTCGTCCCTTCGCTGCGGCATCTTCTTAATATTAACTCCCCTCAAACCCCCCCCCCACACACACTCACCCCCCACTCCCCCCCCCAAACACACACACACGCACAGGCTCTTCCGACGGCGACCCCCCCGAGGGGGAGCGCCACGGCGGCCCCGAGCGCTGGGCTGCAGAGGCCGCCTCTCTGCTTGCTGCCGATAACGAGGAGGGCGACTTTCCGCTGTTCAAGCTAGACACGCTGACGGACACGGAGCCGCTGTACCTGCAGGGGGGGAGTCCGATTATGAAGCTGCTGGACCTGGTCAGGTAGGGGAGGGGGGGATGGAGGGGTGGAGGGGGAGGGGGGGATGGAGGGGTGGGGGGGAGGGGGGGGAGGGGTGTTTGTGTGTCTCGGAGGGATGCGGGGTTCGATCCGGGGTCCGGGCGCTTTTCCCCGACGAGCTGCCCGTTTGGGGCTTATCTGGGGGCATATCCCATCCGGGGGGATGGGAGGGCTCTCCCCTCTGTTCTCCTGGCCAACTCTTACCCCCCCCTCCATATATACATACATACACACACCCACAAACACAAACACGCGCTCTGCTTCCCTCCCCCTTCCCCTCCCCTCTTCCCTCCCCCCTCCACATCCAGGTACGACGACCAGGAGCTGACCGCCCGTACCTTCCAGCTGCTTGAGCGGCTGACCAGCAAGCGCGAGAAGCTGTTGGAGGAGTTGATGCGCACCTTTGTGGTGACGGACGACGAACTCATAGCGCTGGCCACATGGGCACTGAAGCAGGTGGGGGGGGGGGAGGGGAGGGGAGGGGGGAGGGGGGTGGAGGGGGGGGGAGGGGGGCAAGGGGTTGGGTGTTTGTTGTTCGTCAAGCAAAGGGTCGTAAGGGGCTCGATGTCCCTCTGCTCTCACCCGCCAACCCTGCCCTGCACCCAACCCCGCTGTCTGATATCTTATCTCTAATTACCCCCCACCTCCCCAAACCCCACCCCTTATGTCCGTGTGACCCGCCCCCCCCCCCCGGGGTCTGTGTATGTATGTGTTTGCCTGCCTGCCTGTCTGTCTGGTCTGCCCTCCTGCCCCTCCCTCGCTAACGCCGTCTCCTTCTCCGCTGCGATTTTTTCTTTATACCCCTTCCCTCCCTCCCTCCCTCCCTCCCTCCCCAACAGATTGAGATTGCCCAGCACGCCTACAACTACATGGGCAGTCTGGACCCCGGGGAGAGCAGTCAGGCGTGTGTGCAGGCGGCAGCGGCCATCGACCGCCTCACCTCCACTCTGGTGCCGCTGCAGCACATCACAGTGACCCATGGGTCGACAGGAGGAGGGGGCGAGGGGGAGGGGCCGGGGGGAGGAGGAGAAGGCGGAGGCGGGGAGCGGATCTTTGTGTCCAAGACCACCGCCGCCAACTGCCAGTACCTGATGTCCGATGTGCAGGTGAGGGGGGGGGGGTCGGGTGGGGGGGTGAGGGGGTTTATAGGGGGTGGGCGAGAGAGTGAGGGAGGGCGGTATGGAGACGGCGGTTGGTTCATTACGGTAGGGTGGAGGGAAAGCCAGTGGCGCGCTGACCTCCCCCCCCCAGTGCTCACCCTACCACAGGAGACGTGTCCGAAACCCTAAAACCCACCCACCCCCTCTCCCTCCCCTCCCTCCCCTCCTTCTCCCCCTCCCCCCCTCCCCCCCTCAGGTACACCTGATGGTTCTCAAGTTTCTGAAGCTGCCTCTGAAGCGCCGGGCGCAGTCCGACCACCGGCGTATTCAGGAGGTGGAGGACCCGGGACGGAGGGAGGTGTTCAGGGCGTGTCTGGAGGTGAGGCAGGGGGCGGGGGGCAGGGGGGGGTGAGGGGACCGGCAGGGACCGGGGGGCCGCGTGTGTGTATGTGTGTAGGTGTATGTGTGTGTTCGTGCACATTGCGGTACCGGGGTGCACGTGGACCTGCCTGTCCTGCCTCCTCGTATGCCAGCCAGCCAGCTACTCGCCTAACTGGTACGCCTAGCTGGAGCTGTCCTCTTTACCTGCCTAAGCCCCTCTGGCCTCCCCCAACCCCTCCCGCCCTTTGTCAAGTATGAACCAGGAGATCCCCCCTTTTCCCCTTCCCCCCCCGCTCACGGGCTCCGGCCTATACGTGGATAGCCTCCCAACTCCCCCAAACTTCCCGCCCACCACACCCCTCAACCCACCCCCACACCCGGCTCACCCCGCCCCCCCCCCCCCAGTTCCTGCGCCACTTCATGGTGGTTGGCGACCTGGATGGCTCCAACGTGGCCTCCCACGCCAACCAACGTGCCGTACTGCCCTCCCTGGAGCTGTTGCTTTCCTTCCTGGACACCCACGGACTGCCGGCCAGTGACACCATCATTGCGCTCTTCATAAACAACCAGGTGGGGGGTGGGGGGCTAGGGGGGGGAAGGGGGAAGGAAGGAGGGAGGGGTTTAGGGGGGGAAGGGCGCGGTTTGGCTGTGAGGAGGGGCTGGGGGGGGGGGCTTGGGCGAAGACTGGGGGCCCGCGTGAAGAGGGCCCCAATCCCAACACACACACACACACACCCCATTCCCCCACCCCCCCACCCCCAACTCCCCCAACCCCCCTAAACCCCCCAACCCCCCCAACCCCCACCCCCACCCCCGCAGGCTGACGCCGCCGCTGAGGGCGAGAAGGTGATTCGCAAGCTGATAAAGCTCATCACCCGGTACGGCGACAAGCAGCACGCGGGCTGGCTGGAGCTGCTGGGTGAGTGGGGGGAGGGGGAGGGAGGGAGGGGGAGGGAGGGAGGAGGTGGGGGGGGGCGTAATGAGGGGGGGGGAGGGAGGAGGTGGGGGAGGTGAGGGGCGAGCGGGGCCGCGGTGCGGGAAACCCTAAAACCCTCCCTTATTCACTCACCGGTGCACTCGCCCCGCAGCGCCTCAACCCTCCCAAACTGATACGAGTAACAGCAGTAGCGGTAGCAGTAGCGGTAGCAGTAGCAGGAGCGGTAACAGGAGCGGTAGCAGTAGCCGCCCCTTTGCTTCTCAAAACACACTCTTTCCCTCTTTTCCCCTATACGTGGATAACCCCCCCCAACCCCCCCCCCCAACCCCCCACCCACCCATACACACACACCACCACCACCACCCCCTTCAGGCAAGGTGATGGTGGTGGACGGCAACCCCATCAAACGAAACCAAATGGTGGCCATGCAGCTAATCACCCAGTACGGCGACGAGACGCTGCTGCTATTCAACAATAACGGTAACAACGGAAATAACGGAAACAACGGAAGCAACGGCGCCAAGGGCGGCGGCGGCAACAAGCGCGGCGGCGAGGCCGACGGTGGCGAGGGCGGCGATGGCGAGGGCGAGGGCGGGTTGGAGGAGCTGCGTGCGCTGCTCTCCACCGAGCGCCTCACCGCCCGCCCTTGTGCTGTCCCCCCCGTGAGCCGCCTGTCGTACCACACGGCCTGCACCCACCTGCTGGCGGACTGCTGCTTCGGCAAGGAGCCGGAACTGGTGGTGCGGACGTCGGGATACATGTCCCTGGCGCAGGTGCGTGGGTTTGGGGGGGTTGGGGTTGGGGGGGGGTTGGGGGGGGGGTTGGGGGGGGGGTTGGGGGTGGGGGTTGGGGTTGGGGTTGGGGGGGGGGGGGTTGGGTGGGAGGGAGGGATGGTGAGGGGAGGTGTGAGAGTTTTAGGAGTTTTGTTTTAGGGAGGGGAAGGAGGTGAACCCTCCCTCAGATCCCCCCCATCCATCCATCCCACGCCCTCCCCTCCCCAACACACAAACACACCCCCCTCCACACACACCCCACACACGTACACACACGCCTCCCCCGCCCTCTTTTTCATTTCAGGTGTTGGACGTGTTGCTTCTGGAGCCGGGTCCCGAGGCCCCCGAGGCCAATCTGCGCTACGTGCAGCGGGCCTACTGGCGCCTGTTGCAGCACTGCTACTTTGCAACCGACACGGACAATACCAAGGTGCAGGTGCGCAACGGAGCCAACCGCATCTGGCCGCTGACAGACGGAGTGGAGGGGCGCGGCGGCAGCGGCGGCGGCGACGGCGGCGGCGAGGGCGGCGGCGGCGACGGCGGCGGCGGCGGCGAGGTTCTGGAGCCGGCTACGAGTCTGCTGCTGCAGCGCTTTTTGGACCTGCCGGCGGTTGGGGAGGAGGGCGGCAGTGGCAAGATGCGGGCGGGGGGCGGCGCGGGGGGATGTCTGATGGAGGTGAGTCAAGGGAGGGGGAGGGGGAGGGGCGGACAGGGGAAGGGGGGAGGGGGAGGGGGAGGGGTTTTGCGCTTTGCTGGCAAAGAAAGGGGCGGCAGGGGTGGGGGGGTGAAGAGGCGGAAGGCATGGGGTGGGGTGGGGTAGCCTTGGGGGGGGAGGGGGAGGGGGAGGGAGGGCTTATCGGTGCAGGATCCGGAAGCTGGCGGCCCCGGCTCCCTGGCCTTGCCATGCCGCCTTGAATGGGTAGGTTTGTTTGTTTGTTTGTTTGTTGATTGGTTGTGGCTGCTCTGTGGCCCCACTCTCCCCTTCCCTGTCCTGTCCTCGCCCCCCCGGTTTCTCCCTCCCTCTCTCTCCACTCCCCACACCCCCCTCCCCCTCCCAACCCCCCTCCCGCCTCCCCCCTTCCCTGCCCCCCCTTCCCCGCCTCCCCCCTTCCCTGCTACACCCTCTCGGTTTGTATATAACGTCCCCTGCTGTTTTGCCAGCTTACCTCGCTGTTCTTTTGCAGATACGACGGAATTCTTCTGTTACGTTACCTTACCGTTCACGGGCTCCGGCCTATACGTGGATATCCCCCCTCCACAGGCCGTGTTGGGTGAGATCCAGCGCGCCCTGGCCGACCCCTCTGACGCACTGGCCAACGCCGACAGCGCCACCTCGTTCCTGGCCACCGCTGTCTTCCCCGCCCTGAGGGACTACTTCGACCACCACTGGCACAGCCACCTGCCCAAGCTGCACTCCTCACCCAACGCACTCATCACGGGTGTGTGGGGTTGATGGGGGGGTTTGAGGGGGTGGGGGGGATGAGGGGGTTGGGGGGTGAGGGGGGTGAGGGGTGAGGGGAGTCTTGGGGGGGCCTTGGGGTGGTGTGGGGTGTGTGGTTAAGGGTAAGGTGAGTGGGCCGAAGGGGGTTTCGCCCCTTCTGTTCCCCCCCTGATCATAGCCCTGCCGCTAATTTGGGCTGTGTGAGTCTCTCTGCTCTGCTGCCTGGCCACAACCCCCCAAAAAACACATTTCCCCCCCTCCCCCTCCCCCCCTCCCCCCTCCTCCCCCCCGTGCAGCTTTCTTCAACAACCTGGTGGACCTGTACGACGCCCTGAAGCGGCTCAAAGACGTGGCCAACAGCCAGGCAGTCAAGGCAGAGCTCAAGTAAGGCACCTGGAGGGGCCCTATGGGAGGGAGGGGGGGAGGGGCAGCTTTTCTGTACGTACTGCTTTTCCGTACCCCTCCCCCCTCCCCCTCCGCCGTCCCCCCTCCTCACCTTTTGCCCCCGCGGGTTTTTGAGGTCTCCATCCCTTGGCTGCGGTATCTTTGTTTCTTTGAACACCCCCTTTCCTCCAATTTCCTTCCCCTCTCCCCATCCAAACACACTCACATACACACCTCCCCCCCCCCTCCCTCTCCCCCCCCTCTCCCCCCCCTCAGACTGGCCATCGCCAACACCCGCGCGCTGCTCCACGCCATGCCCCCCGAGGCCAACTCCACGGACCGGACCTTTGAGCCGCGACCCGGGACCGCCGGGGCAGGAGGAGGCGGAGGAGGCGGAGGAGGCGGGCCGCTGCTTCAACACGCGAAGAGTGTTGGCGGGGGGGGCGGGGGCTCGGCCCCTTCGACCAGCCAGCACACCGCCATGACGGCGACCTCGCAAAAGGTCGTACAGCGCGAGTGGCTGTCGTACCTGGGCGCGCTTTCGGAGCGTGTCGACGTGGAGATTGATCTGCGGTCGTACGAGGTGGTGGAGGTGCTTCGAGGTGGTGCCCTGGAGGAGGCCATTCGGACGGCTGCGTCGTCTCTGGGTATGGGCGAGGGGGAGCTGGTGTTTGAGCAGGTGAGAGGGGTGAGAGGGTGGGTGGGGTGGGGTGAGAGGGGTGGGGTGGGTGGGGTGAGTGGGGTGGGGGGTGGGTGGGAAGGATTGGGGTGGGTGGGGTTGGGTGGGTGGGAGGGTGGGGTGGGTCACAGACACGGCCCCATTGAATCGGAACTGCCACCCACCCACCTCAGCGCAAACACCGCCTTAGGGGCGCCCCAACCCCCTTTGCGCACCCTCTCCCGGGCCCATTAGCCCCAACGTACCGCCGTTCTCTCTTTGCCCCCCCTTCCCCCCAAACACACACACACACACCCCTGCTGACCCCCACCAACACAACCTTCCACCCTCTCCCCATCCTCCCAACCCCCCATCAACCCCGCTCTGGCGGCCCCCCTCTCTTCCCCTGCTGGCCCCACCCCCTCCCTTACCGTTTACGGGCCCCGACCTATACGTGGATAACCCTCCCTCCCCTCCACCCCTCCACCCCCCACCCGTTCCCCCAGGCCTCCCTGCTTCGCCTGGCCCGCCTCTTCGCTGCCCGCTTCGGCCGCCTCATCCCGGGCACCTGCCCGCCCATGTGCTTTGAGAAGCTGGTGGAGATGTTGTGTGAGCTGCTGGGCAGTCGGTGTGGGCGGGTGGGCGAGTGGCGGGCGGGGGGCGGCTGTGTGGGCCCAGCCGACTGGAAGCCCGCGCTGCTGGTCAAGATGGTGAGGGCGGTGTGTGCTGCGGCGGCGCTGGACGACGGCGCGGGGGCGGAGGACAACGGAGCGCTGAAGAATGCATGGGCGTCCCTGGGGTGAGTGGGTTGTGGGGGGGGGGGGGTTGAGGAGGGGAGTGGGGGGTGGGAGTGGGGGGGTGAGGGTTGGGGTTTTAAGGGTTTAGGGTTTTAAGGTTTTTAGGGTGGGTAGGTGGGTCCCGGGTAGAGGGGTGGTGGTGGGCAGTGGGCGATGGAAGGGGAAGGGATGGTACCCCGGGGGAGGGGGAGGGGGAGGGGGAAGAGGAGGAGGATGCGGGCGCTGGTCCTCCCTTCCACCTTCCCTCCGCCTTCCCTGGCCTCGAAATGGCTGGTTTGTTTGTTTGTTGGTTGGTTGGTTGGTTGGTTGGTTGGTTGGTTGGTTGCCACAACCAGTATTATTTCCGACACCTCTGCGTCCGCCTCCATCCCGCCACGATTTCGTTCTTTTCTTTTCCTTTCTTACTCCCCTCCCTCCCCCCACCCCCTTGCCCACCTTCCCACCCTGCCCCGCCCGCCCAGCCTCCTCCGCGAGGGGGGTGTTGACGGTGTGTCGGTGGCCGTGTGGCAGCCCCCCTCCCCGGAGCTGCTGAGCTGGCGGCAGTGCAAGTACGACAAGCTGGGCGCCACTCGGGCTGCGGTGACGTTGCTGGCTCACCCCCTGCCCGAGGTGCAGTTGGAGGCTCTGCAGCTGCTGGATGTACTGCTAAAGGTGGGGGTGGGGGATGGGGGGGGGAGATGGGGGGGAAAGGGGGGATGGGGGGGGGAAAGGGGGGGCAGGAAGGGGGGATGGGGGGGGGCGCAGGAAGGGGGGATGGGGGGGGCGCAGGAAGGGGGGATGTAGAAAACTTGGTGGGGAGGATTGGGAGGAGTCTTGGGGGGGACAGCAGCCTGTGTGTGTGTGTCTGTGCGTGTGTGGCAGGATGGGGTTCAGTTTAGGGTTGTTGGGTTTCAGGCAAGGTAAGCAAAGCAGGGCTCTCCAGGGGGGGATGTGAAGGAAAGGAGGACCCGGGGCGGGTGGCGGGAGATGGGGGCATTGGAAGCCTCACGGATTTGTGTGTGCGTGTGTGTGTTTGTGTGTGTGTTTGTGTGTCAGTAAAGAGGTTTCAGGGTTTTGCCCCTCGGGCCCCCCCTTCCAAATTCCCCAACTCCCCAATCCCCCCCGCCACACACAATACACACACCTTGTCCCCCATTGTCCCCCAGGGTTGCAACCGCTCCGTCCAGGCCACCATATTCGACATTCTGAAGGACGGCTCGGAGCTGGCTGATGCGGTGTTTGCCAACTTCAAGGCGGCCTTTGATCGCTGCCGCAGATACGTGGCGAGGCGGGTGTATGTGCGGGCGGCGGGGGAGACGAGGCACCGGCGGAAGGACCTGGCGGCGGAGGCCAAGAAGGGTGGGTGGGGTGGGAGGGTTGGGGGGAAGGGGGGTTTTGGGGAGGGGGAGGCTCATGTTGGAGACATCCAGAGCGAAGCTGGGCGACTTTCCCCTTCAGAGGCCTCTTCCTCCACTTCCTTCTCTCCCTCTCCCTATAACACACACACACGCACACCCACACCCGTCCCCAACCCCCCAACCCCTACCCCCCTCGCAGCGGTCACCGGCGCCGTCAAGTCCATTCTGAGTGGGGGCTCCAAAGTGGCTGGGGCGGCGGGGGGGCTGGGGCTCAAGGTGAGGGACGGTGGGGCTGAGGGGGGGATGAGGGGGGATGCGGGCACGTGGGTTTGAATGGAGGCAGAGGAGGAGGCAGTGGTCGGGAAGGGGAGAGGGCTCGGGTGCTTTGCGGGGTGGTTGGGGTGACTCGGATGGAGGGCGGCGGCACGGGGGATGAGGGCAGCGAGCCGCATCGGTGGGGTGCGTGTGTGCGTGTGTGTGTGTGTGCGGGGGGCAGACCCGGGGTGAAATCAGGGCGAGCAGGGCTGGATGGGGAGGGCTGGGCTGGGCAGGGCTGGGCTGGGGAGGTGGGGTTGAACACATCCCCGGCCTCCCCGGCCTCCCCGGCCTCCCCCTATTCAGACTGAGGTTCCCGCCCCCTCCCCCCTTCTCCTCCTTCCCCACTTCCCATTCCCCCCTCCCCCTTCTCCCCCCTTCCCCCCTCCCTCCCTCCCCCCTCCCCCTCCCCCCCGTGGTGATCTCGTGCCCTGCTGCCAGGCTGTCAAGTTGGTGACCTCGGCCCCCGGGGAGATTGGCTCCAGGGTGGTTCAGACCGGCGGCGCGATCAAGGCGGCGGCGTCAAAGGGCCTCATGACCGCACGCAGTGAAACGTCGGAGGAGCAAACACTGCTGGGGGCGGTGGAGGCGGCGGCGGGGGGAGGAGGCGGCGGCGGAGGCGGCGGCGGCAGGGGGCGGTCGGGCAGTGCGCTGCTGGGGGCGGTGCCCGAGGACGAGACGCCACCGGCGGCGGCGGCGGGCCTCCGGGCCGCCTCCCGTGCCGCCTCGACTCGTAACCTGGCAGCTGGCGGCGGCGGCGGCGGCGGCGGCAGCCGACAGGGCTCGGTTCAGAGGCGGGAGGCAGGAGGCGGCGGCGGCGGGGGGTTGTACGGCGGTGTTGGCGGCGGCTCCGGGCCGGCGGCGGAGGGCCGGGAGTGGTTGGCGGCGGCGGCGGCGGCGACGGCGGCGGTGGTTCCGGAGCCGCAGGGGTTGCTGCAGCGGGCCGCCAGTGGCCAGCAGCGGGGAGAGCAGGGGTGGGATGCTAAGGAGGAGGAGGAGGAGGAGACGGAGGGGGAGGAGGAGGATGCTCGTAACCTGTTGCCCGGGACCGTCAGCAAGCGCTGGAGCATGGGTGGTGGCGGCAGCGGCAGCGGCAGGGGCGGCGTCGGCGGCTTCCGGGGCCGGCGGCGGCAGCAGCAGCAGCGGGCCCGCGGGCCGGTGGCAGAGGCGAATGAGGTACGGTTCGGTACTGCAGTACGGTAGTACGACATTGCCTGACTCCCCGACCCAGCCCACACCGCCCATCACTCTCCTCAACAACCCCCAAGTGATGCTCCGCTCTGAAACCCACTTTGTTCCGAAACCTACTTTGTTCCGAAACCTACTTTGTTCCGAAAGTCACTCTTTCTGCCTGAAACTCCCTCCGCTCCGAAACTCCCTCCGCTCCGAAACCCCCACCGGTCGTCTGTGTATGTGTATGTGTGTGTGTGCGTGTTTGCGTGTATTGGATCCCTCAGGCCACCCCCACCGATGGCGGCGGCGGTGAGGGGGGTGAGGAGGACGACGACGAGGAGGTGCGATGGGAGGACAAGGCCGCCAAGCTTAACAATGCGGACAATGCGTACGAGTACACCAAGGTGCTGCTCAAGGTGCTCAAGTCGATGGTGGAGGGACATTACAAGAGTGAGTGGCGGGGAGGGGGGGTGGGGGGGGGGCGGGGGGGGGGAGGGGGGGCATGACTGTCAGCAGTGGAATAGGGGAATAGGGGAAGAGGGGGAGAGGGGCTTATTAGTGGGCGGAGGAGGGCGGGGGGGGCGGGGGTAGAGGCGAGTGGTTATAGACTTCGGAGGGGCGAGGAGGGGAGAAGGGGGAGATGGGGGTGGCCGGGGTGGCTGGCTTCGGGGCTTGGCCGCTCCGCACTCATCATCATCATCCTTCCTCCCCCCCCCTTACCCCACATGCCCCACCCTCCATACCCCGCTGGGTTCGGGGTCCGTTCGCTAACGCCGTCTCCGTCTCCGCTGCGGTATCATTTTTTACCCCCCCCCCCCCCCACACACACACACACACACTGCCCCCCCTGCTCCCCGCCCCCCTTCCCCCCCCCCTCCCCCCTCCCCTCCCCCAGACATCCAGCACGTGTTGCAGCTTCAGCCCCAGTCGACTTCCTCCCTGGACTTGGTGGTGGAGGCGGTGGACCTACTCAACGTGCTGCAGGTGGGGGGGGGAGGGAGGAGGCCGGGGCTGGGGCGGAGGGGAGGGAGGCTGGGGGGGAGGGGAGGATGGAGGGGAAGGGAGGATGAGGGGGAAGGGAGGATGGGGGGGAAGGGAGGATGGGGCTGTTAGGAAGAACAGTCAGACCAGGCAAAAGGCACTAGGGGAGCATTCGGCAGAAGCTCCTCCGGCAGATGTGCTCAACACACACCCACACACACCGATACGGCAGCATGTGCGTGTGCGTGTATGTGTATGTACGTGCCTTTTGTAACGTGTTAGCTTTTAGCCCCATATTTTCCAAAACCATCCCTCTACCTTCCTGCTTGACTCCCCTTTGCCTCCCTCCCTCGCATTCCCCCCACCGAGACGGCCTTCCTCTGTTACTTTACCGTTCACGGGCTCCGGCTTATACGTGGATAACTCACCTCCCCACCCCCTTCCCCCCCTACACACGCACACACCCACCCACGCACAGGACAACCTGCCCACCTCGCTGGTCAACGGCGACAATGAGGTCGCGGACCTGATGGTGCTTGTGTGCCTGTTCGTACAGGAGATGGTGCAGGTGGGTGGGGGGTGTGTTGGGGGTGGGGGTGTTGGGGTGGGGTAATGTGTGTTTGTTTGGGGGGTTGGGGGGTGGTAATAAAGAAGATGCCGCAGCGGAGTTCGGAGGTGGGGGTGGGAGGGATGGGGAGGGGTGGGGTTTGTTGTGTTGTTTGGGGCCCCCGGGCGGTGGGTGGGGCTTTTTGTGGGGTAGGGTATGAGCGGGAGCGGGGGCGGGTGTGTGTGCCTAACCTCAGTGCAGGCTATAGTTCGGGAGGGCGGGGCGGCGACTTGTTGTTGTTGTTCCCGACTCAGCTTTGGCCCCTCCCTCCAACTCCTCCCCTCCCTGCCCTCCTCCCTCCCCTCCCTTCCCCTCGTCTCCCCCCCCTCCCAGGGCCCCTGCTTCAGCAACCAGCAGTCCCTGGCCGCCACCAACTTCCTGGCCTCGTGCAACCGCATCTTTGGCTGCATCGAGTACTCGTCCAAGTACGTGCCCCGCCCCGACGACCGGCGCGGGGAGGACCGCCGCAACAACCTCAACAAGTGCAACGTCAAGAGCGCACTGCTCAACCTGCTCACCAGGTCAGGAGGGGGGGGTTGAGGGTGCTAGGGTTGGGGGAGGAAATGGGGGGGGAGAGGAAAAAGGGGTGAGGAAATGGGGGGGTGGAAGGCGGAGGATTTGGCAATCTGTTGACGTTGCGCCACACAGGGCCCCCCCGGGGGGTATGCTCTTGGTACGGCTGTCTGTTTGCCGTACTAACCGGCCTCCTGACCTTTCCTCTCCCCTCCCCCTAACCCCCTTCACCCCCTCACCCCCTCACCCCCTTAACCCTTCCCCCTTTTCAGTCTGCTGGAGGCGTGCCCCTACGAGGACGTGCCCTCCCGCTGTTACGACATTCTCGACTTTGACGTCATCGACCGACAGATCGGCCGCCTGTGCCGCGTGCTGGGTATGGCCGGGGAGCCCCCCCGTTACCCGGAGGACGGAGATGACGTGGCGGATTGCGACCGGGAGGCGCCGGCGGAGGCGGAGGTGGGGGGGTGGGGTGGAGGGGGTTGGAGGGGGGGGGAGGGGGGTGTTGAGGTGGGGGGGAGGTGGGGGACGGAAGGTGGCAATGGGTTTTGGTTGGCGTTGGGTCTTGTTGGCGGTGTGGGGGCGGCCCCGGGTGTGTGTGTGTGTGGAGCCACAGCCCTTCCACACACAGCCCTTCCCAGCTGTCTGTTGGTGGCCGGGTGGGCTTGCAAGGGCGGGTAACGGATCGCGGATTACGACACAATACACACATACACGTGCTCCCACCCCCCCTCAGCACCCCCCCCCCCACCCCCCCCTTGCAGTTCCCACAATCGCAAACAGCCCTCCCACTCCCTCCACTCCCTCCCAACCTCGGCTTGTCCCGTACGTGCATAACCCCCTCCCCTCCCCTCCCCTCACCCCCCTCGCCCTCAGCCCCCTCCCCCCCCCCTCCCCCCCTCCCTCCCCCCCACCCCCCCCGCAGCTCATCGACATTTCGACCAAGCTGGAGGACGAGTTGGTGCTCTTTTGTTCGTACGTGCTGAAGCTGCGGGCCGTAACGCCCTCCCGCCCGCCGGCATTGCCGTACTTGTCAGAGCTGTACCAGGGGGAGGAGGTGGAGAAGGTGTGTATGTGTGTATGGGGGGAGGCGGGGAAAGGGGTGTGTGTGTGGGGGGGGGGGGAGGGGGTGGATGTGCGTGAAGAGGCGGGGAGGGGGAAGAGGGGGGGCACAGGTATGGGTTCGCTGTCCGATTGGTTGACTGGTTGGGCTGGCGGGCTGGGTGCGTGGGTGGAGGCCTGGCCCGCTAGGGCTGCCCCCTCCGTTCTGTACTGCCCCGCATACGGCATACGGAGTTCCCAGATGATGCCGTACAACCCCCCTCCCGTCCCCCTCCCCCGCCGCCTCTGCGGGTGTATCTCCTTTCTTGCACACAAACACACACACACCCCTTCGCAGACGGGAAGGATTCTTCTGATACGCTACCGTTCACGAGCTCCCGCCTATACGTGGGTACCCCAACCCCCAACCCCCCTCCCTCACACACATTGACACAAACACGCACACCCTTCCGTACAGATGGACGAGCTGACTCCCGAGCAGCAGCTGTACGCGGCCGAGCTGCAGGCCTTTCTGTTGCGGCGGTTGGGCTACGTGGAGATCAACTGGAAGGGGCAGTTGGTGGAGCCCTGCTTCTTCAAACTCACACCCGAGGTGGGGGAGGCGGGAGAGGAGAGGGGAGGGGAGAGGAGAGGGGAGGGAGAGGAGGGGAGGGGAGGAAAGCCTGCGGGGGGGGGGAAGAAAGGGGGGATGGACGGGTGTCCAATCCGTCTGGGTCCACTTATTTCAACCACCCACCCCACGCCACCACCAACACCACCCACCACCACCCCTAGGTGCACCTTTCACCACAACACCGGTGGTCGCTCGTCCCACACCCGCTGCTCGTCCCACACCCGCTGCTCGTCCCACACCCGCTGCTCGTCCCACACCCGCTGCTCGTCCCACACCCGCTGCTCGTCCCACACCCGCTGCTCGTTCCCCAACCCGCTGCTCGCCCCACACCCGCTGCTCGTTCCCCAACCCGCTGCTCGTCCCCCACCCCTAACCACACCTTTTTCCCTCGCCTCCCTCGCCTACCCAAAACACACTCCCCCCTCTTCCCCTCCCTCCCCCCCCCTCTCCCCCTCCCTCCCCTCCCTCCCCCCCCCTCCCCCTCCCCCCCCAGTGTTCCAAGCTTGTGAGCAGCACTCTGTGGTGCGAGGTGACTCTGGACCGCATAAACAACACCGTGTCACCGGACAGCCGGGCCTTCCCCACCGTCAAGGCGGCAGAGCTGGTGGAAGTGCTGGAGGTAGGGGGGGAGGGGGGGGGAGGGAGGGAGGGGGGGGGGGAGGGAGGGGGGGGAGGGAGGGGAGGGAGGGAGGGGAGGGGGAGGGGGGATGTGGTATCCTGGGCAGTGTTCATGAGGCGTATAGATAGCTTGCGGGGGGGTGTCCAAGTGCGCTATTCGCTATAACCTCGGAAGTCAAGGGAGGGGGGAAGGAGGCGGGGAAGGGGCGGCTCCCCCCCCACCACTCCGGCCTATACCCCCGTGGATAACCCCAACCACCCCACTATTCCCCCTCCTCTCCGTACCCGGCTGTCAGGATGTGGTGGATGACATTGAGCTGGAGTCGCGACTGGGCCGGAACAGGTGGCTCAAGGTGAGGGAGGGGGGAGGGGGGGAAGCGTGTGTGTATGTGTGTGTGTTTGGTAACACACACACACACGGCCCCTCACGTCCCAACGTTTTCCCGCCCATTTCCATTTCCATTTCCATTTCCGCCCTCTCTCACCTCACCAGGATACCACGTATAAATACACACAATCCCCCCACCCCCCACCCCCCACCCCCAACCCCCCACCCCCTCCAGGCCATCTCCATCGTGGCCCAGTACCGCATGCGGTTGTTGGAGCTCACCTTCTACCTGGCGGTGGGCACACTCATATTCCAGGTGAGGGGGGGAGGGGGGGTGGAGGGAGGGGGAGAAGGGGGGAGGGAGGAGGGGGGTGGAGGAGGGGGGAGGGAGGAGGGGGGTGGAGGAGGGAGGGGCTTGGCCTCTGTGTCTGAGTCGGTGTGTGAGAGGGATGGAAGGGTGGGGGCGAAATGGGGTTGGGATGGGGCGGGTTGGCGGGGTGGCGTGTGTCGGCTGGAGTTTGAGATGGTGGCGGCGGTGGTGGCGGTGGGGGGGGGGCAGCACAGCACAGCCACAGCACACTGCTAGCGATGGTTAGGGTTAGGTAGGTTGATGACCCCCTTCGCAAAGCCCCCTTCCCGGCTGCCTCCTCCCGCCTCCTCCTCCTCCTCCATAATGTTTCAATCCCCGTCTCCCATTTTCCTCTTTTCCATCCTTTCCCCTCCCCCCTTTCTACTCTTAAGCCCCTCCCCTACCCCCCCTCCCCCTATCCCCTCCCCCCCCCTCCCCTACCCCCCTCCCCCCCCTCTCCCAGGCCCTGGCTGACGCCCGTTGGAACCCCCACACGGACTTCCGCGAGCGCGGAGACAACTGGGCCACCATCGTACTGTCCGTGTCGGTGATGCTGCAGTCCACCTGTACGGTACTGCTGTACACCTCGTTCGTATACACGGGTGAGGTGACTGAGGCGGCTGGGTGGGTGGTGGTGGGAGGGGGGAGGGGATGGAGGGGAGGGAAGGGGGAGGGGGGCCAATTCCCTCACCTCTCCGTCTGTGTGCCTGATGCCTTGTACGAACAAAACCCACCTTCCATCCCCCCAGCCCTCACCCCACCCCACGCCACCTACGTCTGCCTTCCCACACCTGCCGCCACCCCTCCCCTCCATGACTCGTTGTTATATAAAGGAGCATATCACGCCTCCTCCCCTCCCCTCCCCTCCCCTCCTCTCCCCTCCCCACCCTGTAGAGCTCAACAAATACCTCAGCCACGGAATCCCAAAGACCATGGCCGCAATCAAGGAGTTCGTGGAACAAGCCCGGGAACTGATGGGGCTCGAGGGGGGGGCAGGAGGAGACGGAGGCGGCGGCGGCGCCTCCGGCGCCGCCGCCACGGCGGCCGCTGCCGCGGCCGCCGCCGCCGCCGCCGCCGCTGCCGACGGCGTGTCCCCCGGCGACGAGGGCTCCGCCGCCGCTGCCGCGCTGGGTCTGCCGCCTCCCCCCCTGGACCGCCGTCGCGGCTGGGGCGACATTGCGCTGGTGGTGGTTGCCTCGCTGGTCACCATTTGTCGCTACACCAAGTTCTGGTACTTCAACATGCTCGTGTCCGCCTCGCTGGCGGGCTTCTTCGTGTCGCCCTTCTTTCTGGTGTTCCACTTCACCATTTACTTTTTGGATTTCGACAGCGGTGAGGCATTGGGGGGTGGGGGGCAAGGGGCAAGGGGTGGGGGGCAAGGGGTGGGGTTATGAGGGAAAGTGGATGGGTGGGTGGATGAGTGGGTGATAAAGGCCCCGAGGGGAGGGGCGGGCGAGCTCTCCCCCCCCCCCACACACACACACATTCTAAACCTCCATATCACCCCCCTCCCCCTCCCCCCCTCCTCCCCCACCTCCCCCTCCCTCCCCCTCCTTCCCCCTCCCCCTCTCCCCCCCTCCAGGCAAGCAGCTTGTGATGGCCATTCAGCGCTCCGGTATGAACATCCTCAACACCTTTGTGTTGGCGGTGCTGGCCATATACGTGTTTGCGGTGGTCACCTTCCTGGTGTTCCAGGAGCCCACCGCCGCGGACAAGGGCGACGGGCCGCCCTGCGACACCTTCTACCAGTGCATGGGGGCGCACATGCTGACGGGAATCATGGGGGACATCTCCAACCTGTTCAACTCGGACCTGTGGGATACGGGTGAGGGGGGAAGGGAGGGGCGAGGGGGAGGAGGGGGAGGAGGGGAGGAGGGGTGGGGTGCGGGATGGGGTGCGGGATGGGGTTTGGGTGTGGATGGGTTGTGGGTGTGGGTGTGGAGGGGGTGGGGCTCGGGAAGGGGAAAGTCCTCGGCCGCCCGGTTTATGTGTGTGTGTGGGGGGGGTGTGGTGCGCCCTCACATGCAGCGTCCAACACCCTCGCCACAAACCCCGTGGCCCTGCCCCACCTCCCCGCTCCCCACCCAACAGGGGACATTTCCCTTGATCTGCCCTTCCGCTTTCTCCCCTGACCCCCCTCCCCCCGCTCAAACCCCTCCCTCCCTCAACCCCCCCCTCCCCCAAACCCTTCCCCCCCCGTCCCCCCCAAACCCCCTCCACCCCCCCGCAGTCCCCTCCCAAGTGGGCCAGGACGGCCTTCAGCAGGCCCGGACCATCTTTGTGCTCTTTTTCTTCATGATTTGGAACTTTGTGCTGAGCAACATTTTCGTGGGTCTCATCGCCTCCGCCTTCGAGGCCATCCGCGACGACCAGAACATCATCACCTCGGACCGCCTCTCCAAGTGCCTCATCTGCTCGCAAGACATGTACCTCTTCAACGAGAAGATCCAGGTACCCGGGGGGGGGCGGGGCGGGTACAGGGCGGGGGAGGGAGCGGGGGGTTTTGGGGGTGGTGGGGAGGGGGGTGGGGGTGGGAACCCCAATCTTTTTTCACCATGCACTGACACTCAAAAAACCCGAACCCATCTTCTCCTTTCTTCCCTCCTCCCCCCTCCCTTCCCTTCCCCCCCCCCTCTTAACCCCCCTTAACCTCCCTTTCCTTCCCTTTCCTCCTCCCGCCCAGGGCGGCTTCGAGGAGCACATCCAGAGGCAGCACAACTCGTTGTCGTACGTCTTTTTCCTGCACCACCTGCGAGCCACCCCCCTGGAGGACTACACCGGCGCGGAGAGTGCCGTACGTGCCGTACTTGACAACGCCAAGACCACCACCGACAAGGGAACCTGGCTGCCGGTCTCCAAGTCTCTGGCGGTCATTCACGCAAACGCACACGCGAGTGCCGCGGCGGCGGCCAGCGCGGCGGGCAGGGAGGGGGGTGGCGGCGCGGCGTGAGCGATGGGGGAGGGGGTTGGGGTGGGTGGGGAGGGGGGTGAGGAGATGAAGCCTCCCTGTGGGGCTGGTGGCGAGGAGGGGGGCCCCCCCCGGGGGGGGGGGGCGGAAGGGAATGTGAGAGTGCTGGAGAGGTGAGCTTGAGCTTGAGGGGGCGAGGAGGACGCAGAGGACGTAGAGGGAGGTGTGCACAAAGCGCTTTGTGTTGAGCTGGGGGTGGAGTGGGGGCTGCGAGGGAGGGATTCAGGGTATTTGGCGCGGCTCTTGGACTCGACTTTTGGGGGGCGACTTGACAGACGCGGAACGCCTGTGTGGGGAGTGGGGAGCGGGGAGGGGGGGGGGCTGATAACATTCGCTCTCTCCTCCTCAGAGAGGGGCGTGTTGCTTTCGTCCTCGTCCTCGTCCTCAGTCCTCTGTCCTCGTTGTGCGGCATAAAGTTCGAAGGAGTTGAATTCAGGGTTTTCTTTGGGGATCTTTGCGGGAGTCGGAAATGTGTGTGTGAGAGAGGAACAGACAGACGCTTGCATGTACTGCCTGCCTGCCTGTACTGCCTGCCTGCCTGTCGTACATTGGGTCGTGCACCACTGCCTGGTTTAGGGTTCCTGCCTACAGACGTAGGCGTTGATGGCTGCTGATTGGTCTGAATGCCGAAGTGCCTGATTGCCGTGAGGATGCAAATCGCACACGTGTTACATCGCTACTACTGATACCAGCGGCTGCGGCTGCGGCTGCGGCTGCGGCTGCGGCTGTCATAATCCATGCCATCAATTCGCCAGGAAGGGAGGGGAAGGGAGGGGAGCGGCGGCTTGCTTGCCTGCCTTCTGCCTGGCTGTGGCCGGTGGTTAGGTGGGTGGGTGGGTGGATCCACCGGTGTGTGTGTGTGTATTTACCGTATTTACCGTACACGGTCATTGGTCGGCGGGGGGTTGGAGCAAAAAGGTGGGCGCGTGGTTTGGTTTGGGTAGGTTTCGGAGGTAGCGAAGACGGCGTGCGTCGGTTGGTTGCTTGGGACGGAAAAGGGGGGCAGACATGTCAACTGCTGCTGCGGTGTGCGATCGAAGCGTATCGTTGGGCCTTCGGATGGGTGGGTGGGGCCTTTTGGGGAGAGCGAGTTTTAAGTATTAGTAACTACATTTACATGCTGCGCTGTGCGGTACATTCGAGAATACGGTAGTGCGCAGTACACAGCAGTACAGTACCGTACCGTCGTACGATACCGTAGGCGTAGCCCCGTGCACACGGCGGCTCCGATCTTTGATTGACGTTTCCTAAAATCTGTGGCTCCTGGGGGGGATTACCCGGTACAGTACGTGCATGCACATGTGTACAAGGGGCCTTGCTGACGTGCAGCCATGTCGGTAGCGCTCGACGCCCTTGCCTGCCTGGCGGCGACACGTGATTCTTGTTCGTTTTCTAGGTGGTTTTCTATCAAACTGAACTGTACCGCATCACCTTTTCAGTACGTTGGCTTTCCGATGATACACATACATACACATGATTGCTATGTACGACATCACGCTTTGTGACGGCATTTCGGAGAAAGGTGTCATTAGTATTATTATTATCTTGTAGTTGTCATTGTCGGTGAACGGCGCTTTCCGCCATCGCGCGTTTGGTCCCCACAGCCAACCCATCGTGGAGGCATGCGTGTGTCGGCCCGTGGCTCCGAAACAACCGCACGTCTGTCCCTAATCCCTAATGCCTGTCCTATTCTCTATCATCTGTCTGCCTGCTGGCTGGCTGGTTGTCTGTCAGACGCCCCGCTGTCCTCTAACTAGGAAAAACTTGTAATCTAACCGCACCACACCGCGACGGCGGATTGTCCGCCGACTCCAGCCAATCTCTGGTCGTTTGGGGTCGTTCGGGATCCGTTCGGGGTCCGTTCGGGATACGTTCGGGGTCGTTCGGGGTCGTTCGGGGTCCGTAAACCCAGCCCCGTAGACTCACGGGCCAGCACCGTAGACCCGCGGGCCAGCCCCGAAGACCCACGGGCCAGCCCCGTAGGTCTACGTGTCCACGCGTTTCGCCCCTTTGCACCCCTGTGCCTTTGCAGCTGAGGTGTGAAACCAGCCCAGCCCTCCTACACACGGTTATTGTCGGACCTAGGCCGGTAGACTTGGCACCCAGCTGCCTTAATACAATACCTAGGGCATGGTGTGATCAGATGCTGCGAACTTTACTCGTACGGCAGGGGCACGCGTTTCGCCCCTTTGCACCCCTGTGCCTTTGCAGCTGAGGTGTGAAACCAGCCCAGCCCTCCTACACACGGTTATTGTCGGACCTAGGCCGGTAGACTTGGCACCCAGCTGCCTTAATACAATACCTAGGGCATGGTGTGATCAGATGCTGCGAACTTTACTCGTACGGCAGTGGCACGCGTTTCGCCCCTTTGCACCCCTGTGCCTTTGCAGCTGAGGTGTGAAACCATCCCAGCCCTCCTACACACGGTTATCGTCGGACCTAGGCCGGTAGACTT